>OX411310.1:8156009-8433509 GCA_948150685.1 Rhaphigaster nebulosa | reverse complement strand
TCTACTGTATATTCACATAAAAACATTGATATGCAAATAAATATCCCACAAATAAAAAATAAAATATATAAAGTGATAAAAATTCATCAAATGTCCTATCAAAACTTTTTTAGGTTATGATACTTTTTTTTTAAACATAAATCAACAAAATTGTAAATTGGCTTGTAAAGGAAACGATGTATTCATTATAATGATTTCAAAACAATGGAAACTAGTTATTAGAGGTACTTTATCTCTTCTCATGGCTTTAGACCACTTAGCTCGCATAGTTGAGTCTTTTGGAACGAGAAAAAAAATCCTTTTTCTGGTTCATTTTACGCTCTATTCTTGCGATTAGGCAAAAGACAATACTTAAACGAAGGTTTTTGCCCTTGGTCCATGGTTTTACTAACATTTAGCAAGTTTCATCAATCAACCAATACGAAGTCGTTGAAATAGCCATGCTGACATAAATAGTAACGTCACATAAACCGCGCAAAAAAATGGCGTTTTTTAATAGCCAAAATATCTTGCCCAAAGGAAATTTTTTTTTTCAAATTCAATAAGAATGTTTTTATGAATGATGTAATATGAGGATTTGTACCCATATTATAACGTTCTAAAAATAAAACTAGCTATGGAGAGGATAGAGGCTCTTCAAAAGATCCTTATTTCAAAAATATCCATTGCCTTACAGCTAGGGTTGGAACATCGGAAGGTAAAACTCCAGAATCGTGACTCCAACATGGCGGACATCTAGATTTTTAGGACTTGACTGATCTTAAAAATCTAAACCTCCGCCATCTTGGAGTTACGATTCTGGAGTTTTACCGTATAAAGGAAATTGCTAAAATAATATACAGTAGAATCTCGATAATTCGTCAAGGTTTCGAAAGGTAAATATGTGCCCATAATTATGAAAGTGGTCTAAGTCAAAATTAAAAAAAAATGAATTTATCATTTATTTCACACGACATGATCTTAAACTAAATTTATTCAATGTAATTTTTATGATATCGTCAAAAATGAACCTTTAGATAGTAGTTGTAATTACAACGTTATACGGAATTCATTTAGTGTTAATTATGAAAGTGGTCTAAGTCAACAATTTAAAGAAATTATATAAACATAACTTAAACTATTATATAAACCTAAAAGAGGAAGACCAAAAATATACGAAAATATTCAATTACTTCCATTATACAACACCTCTAGACCAGTAACGGAAGAAAAACATAAAGATCTTATGTGTTTACTACCATACATCCCCCCATTTTTTCAGGAACATTTTAAAAATCTTAAAAACTCGAAATTATGATAAAAATGGATTATTTGTTAAAAATGATTAATAAATGTTTATGAATTATTTCGTTAAAGTTGTTGTTTCAAATAAAAATCACAATTTTATATTACTTTAAGTCAATTATAGGACATTCAGTTAATTTTGAAAATGGTCTAAGTCAATTCAAGCTTTAAAAACAACATTTTCCTATGAAATTCACACAAAATTTCATATCTATAATAAATTTCCATTAATCAAGACTAATAAAGTTATGAATTGAAAAGTCGCATAATCTAAAAATATTTTTTAATTTATTCAAATGCGATTCATTAAATATCTCGAAACAAGAAATATATGACTTAGACCACTTTCATAATTATGGGCACATATGAATTATCGAGATATCCAAAATATCTAGATTTCCAATAATCGGTGGTAAAAAATAGGAAATAACAAAATTGTGTTAATATGAATGGGAATACAAACGATATTGTTAGTTCAACAAAATCTTAGAGTATCACATTTGAAAAAAAATCGGTAATTTTCTTATAGTGCAATCCTCGATTGAAGCATGTTCAGAAAATACGTTTACACAAACATCCATTTTTGCTAAGAAATGACACACGTTGTAGGTGCATTTTTTCGCCATTTCAGAACTAATCGTCGGTACACCTTGATGCTTTCTAAGAGTTGCATCACTACTTCCTTGCGTTAAATGTCTAAAATCGTTTAATTATGGCCAAGTTTAGAGATTGCAGCTTAGAGCTTGTGCTGGGAGGCAAAAACTGAAGATAAACATCGCTGAGTGATGTGGCACTGCTGTGGGCCATACAATTATTAATAAACACTTGAAAATGTTCGCTGTTTTTTATTTCATATCTTTAACCATTCGTTGAAAATTCCGCTTATGGTACATATTTTTATTTTTGTACGATAGGCATTCGGTAAAGTTTTTGATTATAAAATACCTTGCTTTCGCGGATTTGCCAGTCATGAGCGAACTTAATTTTTCAGATAAATCCATGTTGGCGGCTAACAGTATGGTTACAGGTTTTTTAAAAAAATTGTATTTAAAGAGAACTGAATAGAAAAAAAAAAGAGGAAACCGACTGAAATTCATAGAAACGATTCCTCTCTCACTCACTCACCTCTCTTCTTGAAAAGATTAAGAGCTAACCGAATTATTTGTAAATTTGAATTATAAGACTTTTACATTACTTGGAAGACGAAAATAATTAAGAATTATCGAGGGGACCGAATTGCAGTGTTTTCATACGAAATAAAGGCAGATTTTCAAAAGACCACACAATCCATACGAATTATCGGGATATGCGAATTACCGGGATATGAATTATCGAGATTCTACTGTAATATAGTTTAACATATGGTGTGATCGATATAGCGGTATGTAGGGCTTTCTTCAAGGCAGTACGATACCATTAAAGAATGGGTAAATTCCAGTCAAAATTTCGGTATATTTACCTGAAATTTCGGCGTTTTTTAAGTTTTGCGCATCGCTATAGCTCCACCATATTAGATTATAGGGCTGAAAATTTGTATGTGAATTGAGTTGGTGTCGGGCAAGTATCCATTGGGGTCTCGACTTGGTCCCCCCACCTCCCTGGGTTTTCTGATTTTTTAAAATATTTGCGCACCTTTAAAACCCCTCCAAGTTGAGTTAGAGAGCTCAAAACCTGTTGCATTCGAAAGGAAACTAAATTACCTATAAAACAAAAGAAGTTTCATCGAAATCGAACGGGTATCAGCAAAGATATGGCTATTTCAACTGTTTCAATGCCTTATTAGTCGTTTTTTCCCCGAAAAAAATAGACTATTGGAGTGGGTCGAAGGTCGGCGGTGAGCGGCGGGACTGCGATTTCTATCCGTTTCATAACCCCTAGAGCACGATTATGGAAAATTTGGAGATTTCTGATATATATTTATATATATTTTTTTTTCCGGTACATTTGAGCACCTCCAGCGGTCCCCTTTGGGTCAAATGAGCTGAAATTCGGTATGTAGGGCTTTCTTCAAGGCAGAACGATACCATTAAATAATGGGTAAATTCCAGTCAAAATTTCGGTGTGTCATTATTGTCATTTCATATGTAAATTTCGGTATGCTAGGTGACTGTCTTTTGTGGGTCTCAATTGTTTTCTTACTCCTCCGTTTTTATCTTTTTTTAACGGGAAAATACGACTTTAGTGACGGAGTTCCACTGCTCACGGATTTTTTTATTTTCATCCAACCTAATGAAGGCAACCTTCATAGAAGCTGGGTGTGCCACACGAGGAACTCCTGACCCCAGAGCCAATCCACGGCTGTAATACTCATAACAAATTAAATAATTAACAGCTTCAGCTGGACACGGACCCGAATTTCAATGCCTTATTTCAGGGATAAAGCAGTGAAGAATATAGGAAGTAAGGATCAAACAGTAATTCGCATTTATGTAGCTCCGAATGGAAATTCCGAATTGTATTATTTAGGATTCGGATGCATGAGAAAACATATTTGAGAAACGTAAAATATGATAATCGAGAACGGTTTATATTTAGAATATTTCAAGCGATGGGGCATCAATTTTAAATCGTGAAATACTCCTAATGATTTTTCTAGGTTTCACAATATAAAAAAAATCCAGTTTAGGCGAGAGAAATCTGGACAAAAAATTCCCAATATTGTCAATAGTCGAATATATCTCAAATCGTCGCCATTGACATAAAAATATTAAAACTCGGTATTTAAAATATTTTTTTATTTTTTTTTTATGTAAAAATGGTTTAACTGAATTTTTGAAAAAAAAAATTTAAGCTCAAACTGTTACCTGTTGCCAACCTGTGGATGATTAGTAGAATTTTCAATAAAAATATGAGTCTTGCTAATATCTATTATAAATTGGCCATGCTCTAAGCAACCATTATTGTTAATTTTTAATAAATTATCTGGATAAATTATATATATATATATATATATATATATATATATATATATATATATATATATATATATATATTTATATATACTAGCGGTTGCCCACGGTTTCGCACGAGAATATTTCATTTCTGCCATTTCGTTTGATGTTAATATTAATAACACTAATAATATTAGTATAATAATGTTATAATATTAATAATAATTAATATTAGTATACGTTTACAGTAAGGATAACTATAATGCATATAATAATTGTGTAACACATTGTGTGTAAGTGAGCCAAAACCCCTTCCTGCCACTCCATAGTAAGAATTTAACACTTACTTGGACCGAAAATAGAACCTTTGTCAAAACATACATAATTTTTTTTAAACTTGCAAATCGTGCCTACCATGAGGATTAAATCCGTCTTTTAAGATATCTCCAATTTCATACCATTTCGGTTACATGTAAACGTGACAAACAAATAAGGAAGGTCATAGCGATGAACATATCTCAAGACATCCTCAGTTCTCTCATGCATATAACGGGGCCGTTCAGTAAAACAGGATGGTAATACAAACATATTTTTAACAGCCGAAAAGTTGCTATACATGAGCTCTTTAAGTTGAACATAGTTTTTCGCTCGTAGTTTGCTCTGATTGAATCTTATAAAATTAAGCCTTTCTGTCTCTATTTTGGTGTAGATATTAACCAAAAGTTGGTTGAAAAGACAACGATACAGCAATATGTAATTAATACTAACGCTTTAGCTTCTAACCATAACGGTTGTATACCGTCGCAACACGCTTGAAACATAAATCCGATTTTTTCCCACCCTTTGGGTGAGGCCTTCTGCTTGTAAAATGAGAAAAACCCGTGCTGTTTTAGGCCTTAGAAATAAGCTTTTTATGTTCTATAATTTTTTTAATTTCTTAGAGTACGATTTTTTTCAAATTCAGCCTTAATGCCATAATATTACAATAAAATGTAAATACATTTATATGTATTGTTACCTATAATTATTATTAGTCTAAAAAAAAAATTAATAAAAAATAAACGAATAATGAACTGCTTTGTTGAAATATCTGTTAAACTTGTTTTTATTTTAATTAATAACTAATTAATCATTAATTTTATTGGACTAAATTTATGCATAAACCCGCTCCGTGATGCCCTTTTTAATTTATAAAAAAACAGATGACAATTGGAAAAGTAGTTTCGGAGCAAACCTGTAACAAAGATTTCCATTTTCTCTTATATATATATATATATATATATATATATATATATATATATATATATATATATAAATATATATATATATATTGGTGGACGGTAATTCCAGATGACGTGTTTCAAGACATTTCGTATAATACCGTGCAGTTAAAATCCCTACATTGCGATTTCCATCGCGAATAATCTAAAATTATTCCTGATAGTTGTGAGAGGTTCATTATACAAGAATATTAATATCGGAGTTCAATGTTCCCAAGGTAGATCACGAAAACTCCCGTGCCTTACCTTTTCATCCTCAAGTCCCTTTCAGACTGACTGATAGTCCCGATTCCCTTGTGCTAATGTCAGTATCCTTACAGGCTCTTCATAAATCGTGGCCAATGTTCCCCTTCAGCTGGAGTCACTGTACCTCTTACAATGTAACTGTCAGAGATAATGGCAGAGACACTTCTGGTCATTTATTCGCACATCGATTATATTCCACCTTGAAGTTGTTGGAGAGGATTTTAATTTTAAGATTCATGTTTATCTTTTTACTTCCTCATAAAGTTTAGGAGGTATCGGTTAAAGAAATTTTTTTAAACATATTTTACAGGAATTAAGAAACATTAGATCCGTTCCAACAGGAGTTTTGACTATCATCAAACTTTGGCGCGCATGCGCTGTACAGTTTCCCCGGTCCAAAACCTGTACCCGACAGTTGGATGCTAGTCAAAACTCGTGTTGGAACAGAGCTAATAATTAGGGATTGATAAATTTTTTGCCACTTCTATAAATTTGTTTTATTGAAAACTAGTTTCGAATTTATTCGAATATAAATATAAATATAATAATAATATGAATATAAATTTATATTCGAGTCCAATTTTAAATTTATTCCCATCTGTAACAGAAAAAACAATTACTCACCGGAATTACTGAAAAAAAAAACCGACCTTTCTTTCATTGTTAGTTCAATGAGAACAACCCAGTACAAACTTTTCTGTTTCATATAATCCATTTAAACCTTGGAGAATACCAACATGTATTTGATTTCTTGTCTTAATTAAATTAATAATTGTTTTATAATACTGATTTATATTACATTTAATTTAATATGTATAATAATACCAAACTATATTTTGAATTGCTCATTTTTGAATTTTTTGTGTGTTTTTAGAACTGAGAATGAATGTATAACATTCGAAACTAGTTTTCAATAAAACAAATTTATAGAAGTGGCAAATAATTTATCAATCCCTAATTAGATTGATCCTTCTATACCATCATGCAGGTGTCAACTGAGAGCTAATAATTACACAGGCCAACAAAAATTTTTTTTTGAAAACTTTTTTAACTTTAGTAGTTGATCTTTATAGATTTTTATATGCTAAATCTAAATCTGGCCTTAGTTTTTTGTATCACCCATATTTTCCGTAGATTTCAGGCTCATCAAACATCGTAACTTTTTAAACTTCTGTAACATGTTAGCTACAATAGAAACATACTCTGGGTATTATTCATTTCCCGAGAACTTTGTAACGACTTGCTTGAATGATACTCATGCTTCTTTCTCATTTAAGGTCATTGTGGATTCAAAGTTAACATCAAACATCATTTTTCTAATGTCAGGTCCGACAAAGACGCCTTCTTTTAGTTTAGCTTCTGAAAGGCGTGGAAACTTTTGGCAGAGATACTGAAAGCTGTTCAATTCTTTAAAAATCGCTTAATTTAATAAATTTAACTATAAAATGTGAAGAAATTATGGATGATATAGGTTTTTTAATATCATATTTGGATTCAGCACCCTAAAAATTATAGGAATAAGGTATTTTCAGTACAAAAGTTTTTTCATCGTTGGCCTGTGTTATTTATAACTAGATTCTTTCGTTATCTCGACTATAGTTTTTTGATCCTACGCCATTTTATTTCAAGACGATAGATGGGAGATTGATATTACTTTCAACATTTTCCTTCTTAGAGCACTATGTAACAAAGGAAAAAAATTTTGGCAAAATCAGTTCAGCCATTTTCTCGTGAAAACAACCAGAAAAGCTTATAAGACAGACAGGAATCTATAAGATTTTAAAAATAAACATATGACGTAATTTTTAATTCCTAAGATAACAGGAACACTCCATGAAACACAGCTGTACAAATCAATTTGTGGTTAACTTGAATAAAATCTGGATTTTTATACAAGATATTGAATTTTAATTTATTTTACTTAAAAACGTATATCGCTCCCCTTCTAATCTCCTCGATTCCTTTAAAAATTATTTCTACAATTTTAATTTAATATTCAATCGGGGAAATTATAATTTTCATTGAAAACTTCTACAAGCTTACCTTAAAGCCTGTATTCCTTTCCATAATATGTAAACATTAGCGCAGTTGAGGTATAGGTTTGTCATCAATTAGAATTTTAAAAAATAATAATGGCTATTATATAACAAAATTATCCCTAAAAGTAACGCTCATATGCAATATTACTGTCTATCATGTGTGGTTTTATGCCTAGATTTGAATCGTAAAAGAAAAACGCTGCAAATTATTACACAATCGTTAATCATTTCCAAATAGTAATATTTCAAAAATATCTTGTCTGTCTATTCACAGGACTTTCCGTATAGCTTTGGCTTACAGTTCAGATAATCTTTCAAGTGAGCATTTGGAGTGTTTCGGGAAAGGGACATGTGCAGAATACTTTCGTCAAAGGAATAAAGCAGTAGGTACCTATGGAGGAGAAATTTGGAGCTTGTCCCAAGATGAACGCCGTGAGAGTCCTGAACTGGGAGTGTTAAGAAGAAACTGTGTCAATGCAATTAGGCTGAGATGGTTAGGACATGCAATCAGAGAGTGAAATGTAACAGAGGGAAATATTGGATGAGCACTTCAGTGGGAAAAGAAAAAGGAAATACCAAGAAGTTAAATGAAATGCAGAAATAATCCAAGGAAGGATGAAGTAGAGAGAAGCGAGGAAGTCAGAAGCCTGAAATTGATAAGTAAGGAGTCCTAGGGCCACACTGACCTGTAGCGCCGGAGAATTAGTCTACAAAGTTCATCACGCTATATCTCAGCTAATACTGATCCGATTTAAATGACCTTTTTTATGTCTTGTAGGTAATTTAATCATCTTTCGATTAATCATAAACCAAATAAAAAAAATTGTTTGGATAGACGATTTTTTTTTTATTCCATATATGGATTCTAGGTATCTTGAAACGTAAAACTCTCAAATTTTGATGGGGAGGGTGATAAACATTTTTTTTTCCTTGGTCTATGACAAGGCCTATTATTGAAAATAATAAACCAAAAGTATTTATATAGATTTGATAAGCACCTTACTTTTACGCTCTATCTTCATAAATTGCCGAATTATGGGCTTATAAAATCTCTAATCGGCCGCAATTTGTAAAAAACTGATGGATGGTCGTGTCAAGTTCCGAGGATCATTCTGGAGCGACGTGTGACGGACGGATTTTTTATATTCGATATTTGGATTCTACGTATCTTGAAACGTGAAACCTCAAATTTTGAAGGGGTGTGGTGTTAAAACAAAATTTTCCTTGGTCGATTACAAAGGTCTGTTATTGAAAATAATAAACCAAAATTCATATTTTTTACTTTCCTACCGCAAAAGTATTGTAAAGGAAAGTATTGTAATCGGGTGAAATTTTCGATGTACAGTTTTCAGCAGATATATACATGTTTGAGCCCCCTGAGTCCAAAAGACGTAATGGTCTGTCTGTGTGTTTGTGTGTGTCTGTCTGTGCCACGATTATCTTTTGAACGGGTGGACAGATTTTATTGCTTTTTTTAAAATTTTTATTTTGTAGGGTTTAAGTCCCTGATGTCTGTACACTAAATCGGGCACCCTGTGCTCTATATTGGCTGCGCAATTAGACAATAGCGCAAAAATGGGTGCAACTATTTTAATTAAACTTGCCATAAGTCTCCTACTTACGAACATTCCCGAGAAAAAGCGGAAAAAAGTAGTTACGAACATAATATTTTATTTGCGCATAAATCGAAAAATGCGCATTTTATGGTAAATTTTATATTTAATTATTTGAAAGATGATTGAATTCTTTATTTGAAAAAAACAAAAACAAATAGAAAACATCTAAATCGGACCATTATCAGCAAAGATACGAGGTAGAGAAATTTTTACACATGCTTTTACTTTCTTACTGCCACTAGGCTCCAAGAAACTTGGTTTTGTCGTGTCTATTGAACTTTATACACATGTTTTAAAAAGTATTTTGTAACTGTACATCTCCCGGAAAGTGGCCAAAAGAACAAAAATAGCCCATCTCATATCAACAGTTTAAAAAAAATCGACCAAACAAACCACGGCAATTCAACACATACTCTGTGCTATGGTTACAATTCTCTGTTATACTATTTACGTGAGCTTTATTACGCTATCTCTTGTTTGCTCTTATTTGGTCTCAAGTTTTTTCATCTTTATGATACCTGAATTGGCGAAACGTTGACTTCTTATTTACTGGTATTTAAGAGACTTGATGCTTTGTTTTGGAATCTTCCAATAATATTATAACAATTATTCTTGTCTCTTTAATCGAGTTTATGCACACTGTAATTAATCGATATTTTTACGATTTTCAATGTTAATTTTTTTTTCCCGCAATACATAGGGAAATTTTTTTTTTGGCAAATTTTAACTGAATAGGAATATACAAAACATAAAAAGTATGCAGAAAAATAATGTATGATAAATTTATTTTTGAATTATAACGCTTTTTAGATGATATTTATTTAACATTGTCATCAGAATCCATTGGTTTTTTTTATCAAATTTTAAATGTTTTTATTTAATTAAAGGATAGATTAAAATGGTCCGTTCACGGATTTAACGTGTATTTTAACAATCACGTATTTAAAACGAAACAACCTTTATAATAATATTCCTCAACGTAAAACGTAACAGATAATTGCATAGTTAACAGGTAAGACGTTCTTAATTGAACATAAGTAAAAGCAAATTTGAGAATGAAAGAGATAAAACTGACAGAGTTGCTGATAGGAATATATACATATGTTTATAAACAGACCCACGCTGGCATTTGATAAACATACTGGTCTATTTTAAGATATTTAGACTCAGCGCTTCTCATTTCGCCGCTTACCTTACATATATTCATTCTCCATCTACAAGTTATTTTAGTAAATTTATCAATTCATTTGTTTTCAAATTAATTTTAAAATAAGTTTTATCAAGACAAAGATATTGTCTTGTCCTATATTGTGCCGAAACATGAACAATGAAACCTCTAGAGAGATCGATTCTGCAGCATATCAAGGCTCTAATATATGTATACTTAACAGTATTATTAGAAAAAACATAGGGCAGGATAATAATATATTATACTGGTTCTTATGCAGTAGACCATGTATAAGCAAAGATATAATATTCTAGATACAGCCTTGCAAGACAAAGAGATGCCTTTGAACGTGCTTTGTATTGTCCACTCTAATGAACTCGTCCTTCCTGAATGCAGATACGTCACGGTAAACCTTTCGACTACCAAAGCCTCTCTCAATGTCAGCTCTTAATTAATTAATCGATAAAACGTAGTGTCGATGTCGTTTTGGTTTTCTTTCATTAAAACTGTATATTTATATTGATGTTATAAGTAAAATGAGAAATGCATAGTACTCGATAGATAATATCAACTAAATACAAGAAAGAAGGCATATTGATTATAAAAGTTATAAAATAATACTCTTTATTTATTTATTTTTTCTGTATCAGATTACAACATAATTTATGTATATATATATATATATATATATATATATATATATATATATATATATTTATATTTCTCACTATGAGATGTAAATATTTATTTTAGCGATAAAGTTTTCGTTATACAGGTGAATGTAATTTTCTTTTCTCACTCTCTTATTAGTATTCGTCTATATTACTTTACAAGAATTCTTTTTTCTTTTATTGTTTTTATATTATTTATGATTCTTATTTGTTTATATCAATATGTAAGCCAGAATTGTTATTTTAACTTCCTTGTACGAAGTAAAGGAAGTATTGTAATCGCGAAAATTTTCGGTTTTCAGATTTCAACGGAAAATATCCATTTTGACCATTCTGAATCCATTTTGACTAGTTTCGTCGTGGCGTCTGTATGTACGTTCGTATCTCGCATAACTCAGAAACAGTTAGCCGTAGAAAGTTGAAATTTTGTATTTAGGATTGTCCTAAAATCTAGTTTTGAACCTCCCTTTTTGGTCACTGCTTGATCACCGGAAATGGTACTTTACTTGAAGGTCATAATTGATTTCCATCAAAAATTGTATTAAAATACTATGAAAAACTTCTCAAATTTAGTATTTGTGACTCATATATTGATTTAAATAACATACTAGATGTTGGCCTAAATTGGAAAACCGGAAGCGGTACTTTACTTGAAGGTCATATTAAACTTTCACCAAAAATTATATTAAAATATAATGTAAAACATCTCAAATTTGGTAAATAGGTCTTTTATATCGATATGAATGTATTTACTTTATTTTTGTTCAAATTGGTGAGCCGAAAAGGGTACTTTACTTGAAAGTCATAATAAGCTTACATCAAAAATTATATTTAAATTAAATACATAAATCATATGTTTCGGTAATAAAGGTTACAAACGCAATTTGGTTTCCAATCCAATTAAACATTTTTATTACTTGTTTTAAGTGTTAACATTAAGTGTAAAATACTGGTTTTTCTCCCCATTTGTGTGTGTGTGTGTGTGTCAATAGATGGATGCCACGACACCGAGTGTCATTTTTGAGATACTGCAATGTTCGGAAACTAGTAACCAGATATTTTTGTTTTCACAACATTATCCTTAGGGGACTTCGTCCTAGAATAAAGTCTATTCTATAATCGACAAATTCAACATTTTGCAGTTGAACTCATCATCAGTATAAAAAAAGGTAAAATCAAATAAATGCACAACAGAGATAGTACATTTCACATCAACAGCCTAAGAAGACTAACCTAACAAAGGTAGCGACAGGAGTCTTCTATCTTTCAAACAGTGTACTTCGTCCTTAAATCGACCTACATGTTCTTTTCTTATACATTTTTTAATTTCATCTTTAAATTTTGTATTTTCAAAAAATCATGTCCACACTGAGAGTATAAATATCGATATAAACCTTATAAATTAAAGGCATCTATACATAATTAACCAATCGAATCCAACTAGTCTAATTAACGGAAGCGTCGCGAGGTAGCGGAAACAAAGAAATGCCGGAAACCGAAGTGGGTTACGCTATAATTTATTAAAGGGATGATAAAGGCAGCGGTTAGCTCCGTAACTTGTGATGGTCGGAATGCTATCGACTTTTACCGGGAAATATTTTATTACCTTTGACCTTATTATTGGAACAAGTGGGAATGTGGGGGGTTGAACAACCTTCTCGCACGGGATGCGATGCCGTTTACATCAAAAAATCATTTGTATTCTTATATAATTAATATATTTTTCTTTCTTCTTATTTATTTATGCATTATTAAACTTGCCTCTACCCCTTAGGGTCATTGGGAGTTCATGGATTTTTTTTTTTTTTAAATTGTACTGTAGAACTTGGTTATTTTCGGGATGTCCATTATAGTCTGTAGACCAGCCCCCCCCTTCCATTGTGCACCCTTCCTGCCTCCCCCTTATATCGTTGTGCTCTTTGCACCCAATGATTAAAAAACAAAATAATAAAAAAAAAAATATATATGTATATTATATTATTGTTACTAGCACTTAATTTATTGCACTAATATAAGCTCGTTAATGCAATTAAACTAAATTATGTCGAGCTAATAACTATTGCATTTATGAATGCTCATTGATGAATGCTCGCGGATGTGGAAGAAGATTGAAAGCGCTTACGTCCCTTCCGCTTCACCGCTAATTAAATACATTTTCTAAGGAACCATTACGAATATTTTAAAAAGTGACTACGAAAAGCCGCTGTTTTTAACAATCTCCGAGTTCATACCCGTTGAAGCTATTAGATCCGAAAAGCATATTAGGAATCGCCTAAGGAAGGGTGGGTCGGGTAAGGGGAAGGAGGAGGGAGAAATTTATACATAAAATGTAACGCTCTACAAATAATACTACTTTTTGGCGAGGATAGATGTCCTTCGAGAGGTCCTTATAACAAACATAGTCGGTTTTAAAATTGATACAGGCTCCCATGGATCCTTCCTTGTTATTAAATCGGAACGGACTATATTAGCGAGTAGAGGGACATTAGAATTAACGCTAAAATAGTCAATTTTAACATTCGACTCCTTCTTCCCGTATAAGAAAATAGATTTGAAAATTATTTAGGTAAGCTCGCTAGATTAGGGAGGGAGGGTTCTGCTACGAAAAGCTGCTGTTTTTAACAATCTCCGAGTTCATACCCTTGGTTTTTAAAGAAGAATAACTGCTCTAAATGTTTTATTTGAAGAAGTTTTCGTTATTGTTGGCCGTTTAATGGCCACTGGTCTTGAAATCTCAACTTTCGTGTGAACGATTTGAAAAAATTGACTTTACTGGTACTTTTTTATGTCCAAGCCAATTATTTACTGGTTTTAGTACTAGTACGTGTACGTGCTTAATTTTTTGTCTTATTTGTAACTCGGAGCTTCTTCTGAATAATGAGTACATTAAGTTGAGTTTCAGGTTTAGTGAAGCGTTTTTTCTTAATATGAGTACCCTATGAAATCAGCCGATTCATATGAAATTTAGACCGAGATTTTATTTTTTTTTTGTGATAAGCTACCTTTATAATTTCTGGTGTATCTCGAATCTGGGAGGAGGAGAGGGAGGTTACGAATTCGTTAGAGGCATCCTCTGGTTATTAGCTTCAGTGTGTATTCGACCTTCGACGTTAGGAAAACAACGATAATTTTTATCCTCAATCTTGAAATATAAGAAATTCCAGAGGCTGATTTCTCACAAATAACGCCCCATATATATTTAAAGTATAATCTACATAAATAGATTCCAAAACCTGTTAAGAAACCCTCTAATGAAATCACCCCACATGAAGTATCAGTCCATGGCTTTCCTGTAACAAAAGGTCACACTATGAATTATTGGTTTATTATTTTCAATAATGAATCTTTGTAATCGACCAAGAAATTCTTTTTTACCCCATCTCCCTTAAAAAATTGAGGTTTTACGATTCATGATACGCTGAATTCAAATTTCGACTAAAAAAAAAAATCCGTCCGTTCGCCGTCCGCGGTTTTTTTTTTTTGGAATACTCTTTTTGTTGCTTTTGGTATGATTAATCGGCAGGTTATGAAATTCCCTACAAAATAAAATTATTAGAAATCAGAGCAGTATTAGCAGAAATGTAACGTATTGAACTTTGTGTGCTAATTTCCCGGCGCTCGTGACCCTTGGCCTGCTGAGTTATCCTTTTCCATTTCCTCATGTCCTGAGCCTCTATCTTCCAATCGCCTATTCATAGCTTCCTTGCATCGCTCTCCACTTCATTTTTCTTGGATCCATCCTCCACTTCCACCAGGTTCTTTGTCTTTCCTTTTTCCTTTTTATCACTGAAGTGCGCCTCAAGCATTTTTCTCTATATCCTTTCACCTTCTATTCTGACCACATATCATGGACATCTAAGGCTACTTGCCATAAGATAAATTATGTGAATGGGCCAGATATGTTTAAGATATAACTATTTTGAAATAATAATTTGCAGCGTTTTTACTTCCTTGTACGAAGTAAAGGAAGTATTGTAATCGCGAAAATTTTCGGTTTTCAGATTTCGACGGAAATATTCATTTTGACCATCCCTGAATCCATTTTGACTAGTTTCGTCGTGGCGTCTGTACGTACGATGATTCGTACGTTCGTATATCGCATTACTCAAAAACAGTTAGCCGTAGAAAGTTGAAATTTTGTATTTAGGATTGTTGTAAAATCTAGTTATGAACCTCCCTTTTTGGCTACTGCTTAATCACCGGAAGTGGTACTTTACTTGAAGGTCATAATTGATTTCCATCAAAAACTATATTAAATTACTGTTCAAAACTTCTCAAATTTAGTATTTATAACTTATAAGTTGATTTAAATAACATATTAGATTTTGGTCTAAATTGAAAAACCGGAAGCGGTACTCTACTTGAAGGCTATATTAGACTTTCATCAAAAATTATATTAAAATATAATGTAAAACATTTCAAATTTGGTAAATAGGACTTTTATATCGATATGAATGTATTTACTATATTTTGGTTAAAATTGGTGAGCCGAAAAGGATACTTTACTTGAAGGTCATAATAAGCTTAAATCAAAAATTATATTTAAATTAAATTCATAAATCATATGAATCACATCATACTGCAATCTTCGGAAACTAGTAACCAAATGCAGGATCACTTTTTGAGCCACCGATTTATAGTTTAATAGGCGTACAAGGAAGTCATGTGTGGTCCACATCAGATATTTTTTTTTTATTCTGTACACGAACTTTTCCATAGTTTTGTTTGGATATGAAAGTTCGATCCTCGGAATAACCAATCATTATCTATTATTCTATAAATCATCAAAATGCCAAGGGCGTTCCGTGCGGGTGTCATCTGATTGTCCACTCTTTGCATCGCGGTTATATATCGTTCATTATAAATCAGATATCGGCTTTCCATTATCTACGGAATAGTTTCCCCAAACCAAATGCAAACTCTTTACCACAAAGCGGTTTTACTGATAACATCGGTTACAGTATCGCAGTTTTTAATTTTTCATTTCGTGGTTTTCTCAGAGATAAAAGAGTGGACTTATCAGAATGAAGCTAAAAACTTTAGGAGAGCATCATACAAGAACAGAATTCTTTTTAGTTTTTGAAATATTTGACTCGTTGATTCGTTGAAAGAGGAAAGATAAAAATAATTCAAAGGCCTGGGTTCAAGTCTGGCTATGGCAAATAATTATTTACCTATTCTGTTATATCAAGCCCCTAGGGTCTTGACACCACCCTCCTGGTGCTCAACCAGCCTCAATACGAGTAAAGTGGGCATCCTTAATTGGGGGAAAACCTGAATGCTGAGGGTTATCTCGGGCCAAATCACTTCCTTGAACAACCGTTGTCCTAGAAACAATACGGTCCTTACCATGTACTGAACCCAAGATCTTTCATGGATGTTTAAGTAGTAATGCGGGATAAGTGCGTAAATGCCTCGTTAAATCTGAACCCTTAACTGGAAAGAACTGCCCTTTACGGAACACAAAGCCTAAACACTGATCTATGATAAATAAGTCACGAAAGTTCGCTAAGGCGAAGTATAACGAGTTGTAAAGTTATCAATTCAAGCCTGTTGATTAAGTTGGATCTTTCAACTTCTGCTGTACAGCTGTATCGGTGTTCTTCCACCATTAGACCTGTTTTTTTTTTAATTTTTACTGCAAGTGGAACCTTTAGATGCCTTTTTTTCAGAATACTTTGTGATTCATATTTTTTCTGAATTTTTTTGTTCTACTTTTTAAGCGCTTTTGCGCAATAATATCTGCTATGGACATCCCATGACTTCATTGTACGCCTATTAAACTATAAATCAGTGGCCCAAAAAGTGATCCTGAATTCGGTTACTAGTTTCCGAAGATTGCAGTATCTCAAAAACGACATTCGGCGTCGCGACACCCATCTATTGATACTCACATAAACAAACATAAGCTCTTGTTTCTGAAGGTCTCATTCCGTAATTATATGTCGTTTTCGTAGGTAATAAGTTCTCAAGAGATTTCTTCGTATTCCTTGACAACATTAGAATTGTCAATATCACTAGATAAAGCATTGAAAATCGATGGTTTTAAAATTTAAAGCGGAAGAACCCACTTAACTTCTCCTGCTGCAGGCTTGTTAAACTCACAAATGGGGAGGGAAAAAAAGTAGTTTACACTCAGTTTTAACAGTGCAAACAAGTAATAAAATTGTTTAATTAAAGCGGAAAAAAAATCGCGTTTATATACTTTATCATCGAACCATATGATCTCTGTATTAAATGTCTATATACCTTTTGATGTTAGTTTATTATGCCTTCAATTAAAATACCCATTTCGGCTCTTCAATTTCAATCAAAATCTATTATATTATTTATATAGATATAAAAGTCTAATTTATCAAATTTGAGATTTTTGTCTTCTTTCATGTAATTTCTTAGGAAGTTCCTGTAATTATTTCATTAAAGGGCAAAATATAACTTCCAGTTGTAATCTGCTTCTTTATTTCTTTAACGTTTCGGGGAAATATTTCCTCATCATCAAAACTTTCTCCACTAAAATTAACAATCATTACATCTATCAACATTTCATAATTTACACATTTTCCAATTTAACATAAACATAAGCCATATCAATTGTTTAAAGTTATCTATAATTTTATTTTAAATTGGAAAATGTTTAAATTATGAAATGTTGATAGATGTAATAATTGTTAATTTTAGTGGTGAAAGTTCTGATGATGAGGAAATATTTCCTCGAAACGTTAAATGAATAAAGAAGTAGATTACAACTGGAAGTTATATTTTGCCCTTTAACGAAATAAAACAAATCTGAGATGTTTTATATTATATTTTAATATGATTTGTGATGAAGTCTAATACGCCATTCAAGTAAAGTACCATTTCCGGTTTGCCAATTTTAACCAAAATTTATTATGTTATTTATATTCATATATAATTCTTATACCAAATTTGAGATGTTTTACATTATGTTTGAAATAATTTTTTATGAAAATCAATTATGACCTTCAAGTAAAGTACCACTTCCGGTGATCGTATAGTGACAAAAAGGGGAGATTCACAACTAGATTTTACAATAATCCTAAATACAAAATTTTAACTTTCTACGGCTAACCGTTTTTGAATTGTGAGATACGCAGGAACGTACATACAGACGTCACGACGAAACTAGTCAAAATGGATTCAGGGATGGCCAAAATGGATATTTCCGTTTAAATCTGAAAACCGAAAATTTTCGCGATTACAATACTTCCTTTACTGCGTACAAGGAAGTCAAAATGATAGTAGGGGCAAGTGCAGATCTGTCGTGTGACAAGGACACCCCATATTAGCGCACTGATTCAAAAGTTCTTTTTCTTGTTCATATATTCAATTATGTCCCACATCCCGCTTCCATGACTCACTGAAGATCGTAAAATGGGATTCTCGTTTTGACCTACACTGTAGGTCTTAACCACAGCTTGATCATTTAATAAATAGTTACCACTATTTTATTTAAAGGGAGAAGTTGGTCGGGGGGTGCGGTCAAAGAAATAGACTACTATAATGTGAACTTATATAATTGTGCCTACGTTTCGGCCCAAGTTTTAGGCCATCTTCAGGGCTAAAAATGAAAACAAAATAACAACAACTATTATACTAATAACAACTATATACCACTATTTTATGTTATTCCGTACCGCCAACCGGATCATTTCTTTGATGTAGTATACAGTCAACCATAAATAAATCCAATAATATTTATTTATTTATTAATTAATTAATTTTCATTATTTTGTGTGGTCTATAAAAAAAATGCGTGGTCTATAGACCACTCTAACTCTTCTTTGGTACATACTTTACGATCTATAATCGACTGTCAGCTAAAATTAAGCGTTTTCATTATCCTGTGATACAGTATCGAGAATCAATAACAAAATAAATGAGAGCTGATTTCATACACACTAGACTATTACAAAAGTCTTTGTCCATTAATTCATTGCTGACATTAAAGTCTCCATTTGAATTCTTATTCTACACTGATGTAAACAATGCATATATCGTTGTTTACTTTGACTAATCCTTTATTTAATTATGTATACCAACTGTCTCTACCTTTCATTCCATTTTATAAATTTCACTGATAATACTGGAAAAAAAAATGGTACAACTGTAGACTAGGGGCGCGTTATCACTTATTCATTCCGAGATCACCCGAACGTTGCCGGTCTAGCGTAATTTGTGCTAACTAACAGCTTTGCATTCAATTGTAAGATTCGTATTCATAGGAATTATTAAAATTGTTCCTGCTTTAATTATATATTATTTAAAATTACTAGTGCTGTCGACTTCCGCTCATTACGTTCGCGCAAGAACTAAACAAAACATCAACGGATCCTTTTCAGTTGAGGTCGGATCCTTTACCATAACTTCAATTATTACTGCTTTAATTAGATCACAGCTGTCTATTTCCGCTCGCTACGCTCGCTCAAGAGTTAAATAAGCCCCAAAAGTTCCTTTTCAGTTAATGTCGGGTCCTTATTGTAATTTAAAATATCACTCCTTTATGTTATTACAAAAATTGCGGTTCAATTCTTGGAACAACAGTCTTCAAGGTAATGCTTTGTGTTTGGTGGAATTATGAGGATGTTTTGTACTTTGATCTGGTTCCAGATGGCAGGGCTACTGACGTTTAATTAGGGATTGATAAATTATTTGCCACTTCTATAAATTTGTTTTATTGAAAACTAGTTTCGAATGTTATACATTCATCCTAAGTTCTAAAAACACACAAAAAATTCAAAAATAAGCGATTCAAAATATAGTTGGTATTATTATACATATTAAATTATATAAATCAGTATTATAAAATATTTATGAATTATGAATTTAATTAAGACAAGAAATCAAATACATGTTAGTACTCACCAAGGTTTAAATGGATTATATCAAACAGAAAAGTTTGTACTGGTTCCTTCTCGCATTGTACTAACACTGAAAGAAAGGTAGGTAGGATGTTTATAGGTAAACGGTTTAATGGTCGGTGTTTTTTCAGTAAGGCTAAAAAGCGGAGTATACGAACTAAATTGTAATGATTGTGCAGCCAAATACACGGGAAAAACTGGAATATCGCTAAATCAGAGATTAAAGGAACATATACGTGCATATAATTCAAATCAAACTTTTCTACTACTGTAGTATTTACATCGTACTGTTTGGCTATGGTCTTTTACGGTAGATGGCACATTTTTTGACAAAAACAGTAGGAATGTCAAATCAGGATGTGAGGAGTTTTCCGCCTTGAAAATCGAGGATAACCAAATTCAACTTCTGGTAGAAAGATGAGTTAAAGTAATTGGCAATGATGGCCTTTTACTATAATATTTTGAAGAATAATTTTAATGTTTAGATTTTATACTGAAATTTAAATAAAACATTTAAATGCACAAAGACTATTGTAACAACCTAGTAGTTATATTATTTACAAAACTTCACATGTCGATTCCTTTGAATATGATTTTCGGGTAGACGCTCTTTTTCCAGCAACTGCCTCATTGTTGTTTCATTCGAACAAGGCATGAAAACTATATATAAAAAAGTATGAAAAGTTAATAGTGAGTTATACTTGACCTATGACATTTTGCATGCTAGGATTCTGATCAATAAGAAAATAATTTATGTATCATTCTAACTACTATAATATGTATAATTCTATAAAAGGTGGCAGTGCCATATTTATTTACATCTGATTTTGCGCTCGTATAACATTATAATCCAGGCGCGATATAGAAAATATATTAATCTTTTAAAATAAATCCTGAATGGACTTTATTAACGTAATAATCAGGAGAAATAGAAAATCAATAATAGAAACGTGCATGTTTTAAATAAAATCGATGTGGTTTTTAAAAAAAATTCATAAACGTGACGAAAAGTTTATTTTTTTTCTGTCATGTTAAAGATGTTAATTTTTGTTTAAAGAAAACATTGTACGCAATATTACATAAAAATACGAAAAAAAAACGGGCTCGAGACAAATGAAATCGATCAATAATTTTTTGCAAAAAAAAAAAAAAAAAATTAAAAAGCGCGAAATATAGCCATTATTGGACATTTTATTATTTGTAATTGTATTGAACGGTGGAGCACTGGAAAGCGATCAAATTGAAAACCACACCTCTACCATGTAAAATGTTATTTATTTTTTATTTATTATAATTATTGTTTATTTATTTTTCTATAAATTTATTTATTACATTGTTTTTTATCCGTATCTTTTTATTTAGTTATTATTTCTTGTACTTTTTTTGATGCTTGGATATGCATTTTTAAAATGTTTGATTAGTTTTCGATTTTTTTTTTTTTGTTCTGCATATATAAAAATCAGAAAGCGTTATTTTAAGTTATGAAATGGAGAGTCACCTGAAAAGAAAAATAATGAATGGATTAGAGAGCAATAAAAGGACTATAGCAATAAAAAAAAAAAAAAGGATCGGATATAATATGGGTAATGTAGTGATAATTATAATGTGTTTAGAGCTAAAATAAAAGGAAACAAAATGTTATAAATATTATGTATAATATTACTGTATGTCTAGCTATAGATTGATTAGTATGCTGTGTCAGTAGCAACCCAAGGTATTTGGGCAGCATTGCTGTAAATAAAGCATTTCTCTATATCTCCCCCCACCGCTGGCTTACTCCGAGCAGCCGAAGCGAGAAAAAGACCGATTTTCAAATGCGTTTTTTTAGGTATAAAATCGAACTCACTTATATTTAACCAAAAAAGGGTTGCAGAATAGCGTTGAAAAATATCTCTGGGGCCATTTTGGGCCTTGTTCAATATTTTTTTCTAGAACACCTCTTTTTACACTTTCCCAATTTTCTGAAAAAGCTATGATTATTTTTCTAAAAAAAATTTCATTGTTGGCACTAACAAAAGCCACAATTTAAGCTCCAAAATAAGCCCCTGTGTCAATTACAAGCCATATAAGAAAATGTCCAAAAATGGTCATATTTCGGAATTTTTAATTTTTTTTTTGCAAAAGTTGATCGATTTTAATTACCTCAATATCGTTTTTATACAATATATACAATTTGTTTCTACTATTTTTTTTTCCTAATTATGACGTTGAGAATGTCCATTCAGGATTTATCCCAAAAAATAAATTACCACATCTGGACTATTAAAAACCTCTTCTATAAATTTGTTTTATTGGAAACTTGTTTCGAATGTTATACATTCATCTTCAGTTCTAAAAACACACAAAAAATTCAAAAATAAGCAATTAAAAGTATATTTTGGTATTATTTATACATATTAAATTAGATGTAATATAAATCAGTATTATAAAACATTTATGAATTATGAACTTAATTAAGACAAGAAATCAAATACATGTCGGTATTCATCAAGGTTTAAGTACATTATAGACATCAAAGACTCAGGAGTTAAAATAATACATCACGTTGAAAACAGCCTCATATTAAATATATATGAAGCACTTGAAATAATAAAATCCTTCTAATCCAATCCAGATTTTTGCTTAAATGACCAAATAAATATCTCCAATAGTCCAATCTTAAATTTATTCCCATCTATAAAAGAAAAAACAATTACTCACCGGCATTACTGGAAAAACCCTGACCCTTAAATCGTTTACCTATAAACATCAGTGCGAGAAGAAACCAGTAGAAACTTTTCTGTTTGATATAATCCATTTAAACCTTGGTGACTACCAACATGTATTTGATTTCTTGTCTTAATTAAATTCATAATTTATAAATATTTTATAATACTGATTTATATTAAATCTAATTTAATATATATAATAATACCAATCTATATTTTTAATTGCTTATTTTTGAATTTTCTGTGTGCTTTTAGAACTGAAGATGAATGTATAACATTCGAAACTAGTTTTCGATAAAACAAATTTATAGAAGTGGCAAATAATTTATCCCTAATTAGATTGATTCTTCTATACCATCATGCGGATGTCAACTGGTATAAGATTCATTAAAAATTGTTTGTTACAAAAGTTCTCCGCCATTAAACTATTTTTAAGTCATCATTATAATTACAATTATAAATTTGAATTAATTATAGAGACAAAAAAACACAAAATCAGAGACAAAAAATAATCCTGATTAAATAAATTATTCAATTGTTTCCGAAGAGTTTGTTTACCTTCGTGACCTTCATTGCCTAAGTACAGCTTTGAATCGATAAATCGTCCTGTTAGCGTTTGGTCAGGCTTAAACATTGAACGAGCATGCACGAAAGCAATCGGATTAGCATTTATCGTTGCTTTCCTTGACGCAAGTTGTTACTTCGAAACCGGCAGCTTAATGGTAGCAGTTACAGGAGGCAACGTCCTCTGGATATTCAAATTCTCGTAAAAGTTGAAATTTTAAAAGTTTTTTTTCCAGCTCAGAATTTTCTGGTAGTAGTATGTGGTAGATAGTACATCAAGGACAGATATACTATCGTAAATGAGCCCTACCGGCAGGATATTGTGTCATTCCGGAAGGACGTAGTACGTTCTGCCAGAGTAAAACAAAATGGGATAAATATTAAAAGAGAAAATTATGGGAGGAGGGAATAGGTAAGGTAATGTGGAGTATGAGCGGCTTAAAATGACTGCAGAATTTTTATTTTTGAAGCTATATTTTTTACTCTGTTCCTTAAAATGTTCCTAAAATGATTACATTTAAATATCATATTCAAGTCCACGTTTCAATCACGTAAATTTTTATGAGATTGATATTTTAATTTATTAGTAACTAGTACAAACTTGTCCTTGCCTTGAGGGGGGGAGGGGTGAGGTATCTGGAGGACACATCATTGAAGCAGTAGTGGTACATTTAATAAATAGTTACTACTATTTTCTGTTATTCTTTACCACCACCCAGACCATCTCCTTTGATTTTCTAAAGGCATAATAACAATTTTTTTAAAAATCCGTAAGCAGCGGAACTCCGTCACTAAAGCCGTATTTAAACTTTAAAAAATATATTATAAAACGGAGGATTAAGAAGAAAATTCGAGACCCACAAAAAACAGTTCCCTAAAAAACCGAAATTTACCCGTACTTATATTATAAGGTTGTGCATCTCCGCTAAACTTCGATACAAAAAAATATATATATTTTAAAAAATCGAAATATTTTTTCGAAAAAAAAAATTTCCCTGGGGGGAGGGAACCAGGTCGAGACCCCAAAAGATACTTCCCCAACACCAACTCAATTCACATACAAATTTTCAGGCCTATAAACTAATATGGTGGAGCTGTAGAATTGCGCGAAACTTAAAAACCGTCGAAATTTCAGGTAAACATACCGAAATTTTGACTGGAATTTACCCATTCTTTAATGGTATCTGGAAGAAAGCCTACATACCGAATTTCAGCTCATTTGACCCAAAGGGGGCCGCTGGAGCTACTCAAATGCAGTGATATATATATATATATATATATATATATATATATATATATATATATATATGTATATATATATATATATATATATCAGACATCTCCAAATCTTCCATAATCGTGCTCTAGGGCTTATGAAATGGATAGAAAACGCAGTCCCGCCGCTCTCCGCCGATCTTTGACCCAGTGCAATAGTCAGAATATTTATTTTTTAAATCTGATCATTTTCTAACAAAACGAACAAGCCACTATTCAAATCAAGAAGAACTAAATCTACGAAGACGAAAATACCTCCAGAAACACACTAAATAGAATAAAATTTACGTAGTAAGGTCCATAAGTTTCCGGCCTGAGGAAGAAGGAAAGGAGAAAGAAAAAAACTGGTGTTATTGTTTTTAAATATATTCTCCTCTAAGTTCTACACATTTAATACAACGCTTAGGCAACATTTCTATACCATGAAAAAAATAATTTTCTTTTTTGTTAGAAAAATGTTCTTCCACCGCTGCTTGGACCTCTTGCTCAGTGTTAAATCTCCTCCCACGAAGGTCAGATTTTAAATTTGAGAAAAGGTAGAAGTCGATAGGGGCCATGGAGGAAGATACTAATGGAGAGAGCATCTACATAGGTGAATGGTAGGGGAAAAGCGTCTCACTGTCCGCCATATTGGGTAGACCTAAAGTCTCAGGAACTTTTTCTTTTTAAACTACTTCATAAGGAGATAAGCAGAAAATAGTTTTAATTTTATTATTAAATATAAAATATTTAATGTGAAATTAAAATATTTAAAAAAAAAAAACCCACAAAAATAATATATTTAAAAAAAATTATAAACATATTTTATGTGAAATTAAAAAAATAATAAATTGTTACAATAAAATGTATTAAGTGTAAAATAAGTCGTTCACAGTGACCTTAGTAATCAATGTTGTGTGGACAGGGACATTGTCGTGAAGAAGCCGAACACCTGTGCTCAACTCCCCCTTCCCCTCCTCTCCCTATAAATCAGCAGTATTCCTCTGCAATCCCAAAAAATGGTGGCCATTACCTTTTTTGTCAATTGCGTGACTTTTTCCTTTAGTGAAGCTGCTTTTCCTGGCCTTCTCAATTCCATGGGCTCCCTTTTGCTGAGTGGGTCACACTATAGAACCATTGTCTCATCCCCAGTTAAAATTGAATCCAAGTAATTTTCGGGCCGGCATTATACCCGCATTATACCACGTAAAAATTCATTGCAGCAGCAATTTATGGATTTTTGGACCCCATTTTGTACTCACCTTGCTCATATACAAATGTTCTTTAATTATCCTCAGAACACTTATTTTTTTAAAGCCCCAACCTTGCTGCTATTTCTTTGGTCTTCAGTCTCCGATCAGCTTTCACAAGTTGGATTGTTTCAGAAATGACTGCTTCCAATGGGCGACCAGGGCCCTATTTTATAATAAAGGACAAAAGTACAAGTACGATAAGTACAAGTGGAAAGTTTCGAGTTGAGAGATTACAAGTTACTTATCATCATTAGGTAATAATAATTGTATTCTTTTTTTTTAATTAATTATTTTTTTAAGTAATTTAAATGTTATCGTGTTTCAACATTATAACAATGTTTTAACTAGCATTGTGAAATGTTGAAGCACGATAAAATATAAAATAGTTATATACTCGTATAAAAAAAAAAAAAAAAAAAAAAAAAAAAAAAAAAAAAAAAAAATAGTAAATTAAAAAATGACGATAAGTAATTTATAACTTCTAAAAACGAACATTTCCACTTGTACCAGACCAGTGCTTTAGTACTTTATTATGAAATAGGGCCCAAACTGACAAGAGCCCTATTTCATAATAAAGCACAAAAGTACTCTACATGGAATCTCTGGTAACTTATAACAACAAAATCACAGTTAAGATCTAGGTCCTATTTTATAATGAAGTACAAATACAATTGGAAAGGTTCGTGTTCAGAGGTTACAAGTTACTTATCGTTATTATATAATAATAATTGTATTCATTTTTATTTGTTAACTCACTGTTTTTTAATATGACTACTTTAAATGTTATCGTTTTTCAACATTATAACAATGTTTTAACAATATATCTCAATATAACATCTTGTTCTTTACTTTATAGACACTCTCTGTTTCATAATTAAGTACAAAAGTACAAGTACTATTTAGCTTATGACTTATTACGCCTATGACTAACACTGTAATCATATAAAATCTGTAATCATATAAAACATAACAAACACATCGTATTTTAACACTGTAAAATGTTAAAATACGATAGCAATTTAAAATAATTATATTAAAAAATAAATAAATAAACTTTAAAAAAAGTAATTGAATACAATTATTATTATATAATTACTATAAGTAACCTGTAACCTCTAAAAACGAACAGTTCCACTTGTACTAGTATTTTTGTACTTAATTATGAAATAGGGTTGTAAGTAAATCCGTAACTAGATCTGACATCGAAAAATAAAAAATCTTATATTGTATCACTTGCAGTATCTGGACATGAATCATCAGTTGCCTGAGGCTGGCATAAATATAGTCTCTCTGCTCATCAATAGCTTTATATGGAATGAAATGTCATTTTTTATCAATTCACGTCAAAATCACAGTTGAGATCTAGGTCCTATTCATCAGGTCCTGATCTAAGAAGCACAAGTACAATTGGAAAGGTTCGTGTTCAGAGGTTACAAGTTACTTATCGTTATTATATAATAATAATTGTATTAATTTTTATTTGTTAAACTTACTGTTTTTTAATATAACTATTTTAAATGTTAGCGTGTCTCAACATTATAACAATGTTTTAACAATATATCTCAATTATGTAACTTCTTGTACTTTATTTTATAGACACCCTCTGTTTCATAATTAAGTACAAGAACAAGTGAGGTAATGACTTACCGCCCCAATGACTTATATTGTGAAATGTTGAGATACAATAACATTTAAAATAGTTTTATTAAAAAGAAAATTAAATAAAAGAATAATTTAATACAATTATTATTATCTAATGACAATAAGTAACCTGTAACCTTTAAAAAAAAACATTTCCACTAGCACTTACGAGTATATCACTTGTACTTTTACTGTTGTACTTTTTTATGAAATAGGGCCCAGAACGCTTCATTAAGACTTTCTCTCACTAAAGTAAATAATTTTTCCCATTTTTTTACAGTGGATTACGAGGCGAAGGACTCCCCATACACACCATCCAAGCCCTTTAATTAGCGCAGGAATTATATAAGAATTTAATAACCGCACGGTATTCAATCTTGTACAATGTTAAGACGCACAGATTCCTTCAAGGTTAGATACGGACTGACAAGACTGAGGAAGTGCGGGTGATGGCTACGGAGGCATGGACATGTACGGCGGGCAAGTCCCAACCTGCTTGAAGTAGAGGAACGAGGAGAGACCCGAAACTTATGGACCTTACTACGTAGTATTACAATTTTTACATGCTCTTTTTTTTAAAAAAACTAATAGTCACTTTTTGAAAAGTTGGGAACGCAATCGATCGATTAGTCAACATTTTTTTATCTAAAAACTCACAAAAACAGAAAAGAAAATCCATAATAAACCACCATAAAAGCTTTATTTGAATAAAGGTCGTGCTAACTTCCCTCATTAAAATAGTTCTATCAGCTTTATAAATTATGGGACGACTTTGAAACTTTTCATTATTCCGTTGTGTAACTTCTACTAAAGTTGTTACAAAAGTCCTTGTGCATGAAGACAACCCTTAATTCCAACTCACATAAGTAATCCTATATGAATTTTTTTGTCCCTACTATATATGTCAATGTTTACTTTGACTAATTCTTTAATTCCTTGTGACTTGAGTTGGCTTTATGGGGTCATTTACGTTTTTAAAACGCACGTACAATGCCAGGAGAAAAAATCGTGATTCGCGGTCTTTTGAGACGTTACTGCAAAAAAAGTTTAACCGCAAAGGCAGCCGCCGAAGAAATTTGTGCCATAGAAGTAGAGTCAATAATCTATCGAAATATTTCCGCACAACCCAGATCAGGTCGCCCATCGGTCGTTGATGATGACGTTATTCTTGAATGTGTGAACCAGGACCCACCTGAAACTACTCGTCATTTATCGGTCGTAATAGAGACTCAAACCTTTACTGTGAACAGCTAGACAGAATTTATGGAGTTTTGAGGGTAAAGTACCCCGCTTTGGTCAACAGGAAGTAAGCCATTTTGCAACATGACAATGGCCGTGCACATCGTTCTCGTTTGACCAAGGAAAAATTATCGGAACTGCAAGGAGTAAACGTTTAGTGCAGATATTGCACCATCAGATTATGGTTTGATTAAATCAATAGCTCAGTTTTTAAAAGGTCGGATCTTTGACAATTACGAGGACGTAAAAATTGGATGTGAAGAGTTTTTTACCTCAAAACTAAAGGTGTGGTACCGGCATCAATTCCAATTACTGGCAGAAAGATGGGTGAAAGTAGTTGAAAACAATGGACTTTACTATGGAGAGTAGTATTCAATATTGTTTAAAATATGTAATCTGAAATAAAGCTGTACTAATGCTCAAAAACCCAATATTTATTCACATAGAACCAGAGCACTTACTCAATTTTTTGAGGAATGAGTGCGTGCTCAGTTTTATTCATTTCACCTATTTCTTTGCGCAAAAAAAAAAAAAAAAAAATAGGATTAATCTATTTCAAGTTGTTTTTTTTTTTTTAAGCAAGAAAATATAATGGATTTTGTATTCGTAAATAGCAGAAAACTAATAAATAGAAATGAATCAAACTGTGTCCCTTTTCATCCAACTATTAATATTACATAATAAGAACTATTATAACCGAAGGTGAAATGAGGCTAATTATCCGATTAAGCTGTTGAACGAATCTTCCCTCAATGGCCGTTTCATTAACGAACCTTTAAATAATTCAGTAATCGATAAAGACAGAGTACAAACCATTCCATTGCTTGAAAGTTTTTTAATCTACACTTAACTCATATAATATACATGTTTGTATATATATATATATATATATATATATATATATATATATATATATATATATATATATATATATATATATATATATATATATATATATATATTCACATATATATCATTCATATAGTATGCCTCTAAGGCATGGAGCATGTATAAAATAATAAATAGTCCTTATATGGGGTTACCATGTAAGTAAAAAATGTAATATATATATATATATATATATATATATATATATATATATATATATATATATATATATATATATATATATAGAAAGAGAGAGAGAGAGAGGGAGAGAGAGAGAGGTAGATAGATAGATAAATAGATAGATAGAAAAGAACTTTGTTCTGGGACTAGATCCGTTAACATGATTGAACAAATAAAACAGAAACAGTATTTGGCCATAAGAAGACTACAAAATACAGATCAGTTATTGTTTACAATATTTTCAGTAAAATAAATAAGCAAATAAAATAAATGCTCGTCTTGAAAAATATAATTAACGTAACAAAAAAAAAACGAGAAAAAAGAAAAGAAAATGAAAAATACAAAAATAATGAGTTGATTAGCAGAGTTGAAGTTTGTGTTTAAAAAACTATTATTCACTTCTGATCCAGATGTTAATCCTAACCTGAAATTTCGCAATTAGAGAGTATCATTTTGGAGAGGAAAAAGGTGTTAGAAAAGGAGGATTTGAATGAGGATAGAGAAGAAGCATGGCGGATATTAGAAGGAAAGGAATTCCAGAGGGTAGAGGAGCGGGCGAGTATGTTTTGGTTCTTTGGGAGGGTGTATGGAGGTCAGAAAGGCGAGATCTTGTTTGCAGTGCGTGGACCAAGGATTTGTACGAGGTTGTAGATGTAAATATATATAACACAAAATTACAATTTTAAGGATTAGCAAACCTGTGAGTCTATCTTAATGGTGGTGATAAGATTGGTCGATATACAATTTTAAATAAGATAATATGGGGTAAGTGCGAACTAGATTTTATGAAATTCGAATTTGAATTACTGTACAATCATTATTTTTGAAGCTAGATTTTTTCTCTGTTTTTAAAAATGTTCCTTAGACTATTATGCATAAATAATACATTCAAGCCCATTTTTATGAGATTGATCATTAAATTTAAGGTACAACTATAGACTAGGGGCGCGTTATCACTTGTTCATTCCGAGGTCACCCGAAGGTTGCCGGACTAGCACACTCTAGCGTCATTTGTGCTAACTGCTTTGTATTCAATTGTAACATTCGTATTCATTGGAATTATTAAAATTGTTCCTGCTTTAATTAGATATTATTTAAAATTACTAATGCTGTCGACTTTCGGTGATCTGAGCAAATTTTTGTAATAATTTAAAGGAGTGATATTTTAAATTACGGTAAGGACTGAAAGGAACTTTTGGGATTTATTTACCTCTTGAGCGAGTGCAGCGAGCGGAACTCGACAGCTGTGATCTAATTAAAGCAGTTATGGTAAGGCCCCGACCTCAACTGAATGTTTTGTTTAGTTCTTGGGCAAACGTAATGAGTGGAAGTCGACAGCACCAGTAATTTTAAATAATATCTAATTAAAGCAAGAACAATTTTAATAATTCAAATGAATACGAATGTTACAATTGAATGCAAAGCAGTTAGTTAGCACAAATGACGCTAGATTGTGCTAGTCCGGCAACCATCGGGTGGCCTCGGAATGAACAAGTGATAACGCGCCCCTACTCTATAGTTGTACCTAATTTAATAGTACTTAGTACGCACTGGCCCCTGCCTCGAGGGGTAACGGGGTATATGGAAGACTCATTATTCGAACAGTGGGTCTAGTTCAAAATTGTTCGTTTTCTGAGACATTATTATACTGAAGTAATCACCGAAAAAAGTTAAAACTTGTCTGAGATTCACATTTTACAATCTCCATTGAGCCATTTCCACCAGAAAGTGGAATCTGGATAACAATTGAATAAATGTATTGAAATTTTTATTTTTTATTTTAGTAAGCTTGTCCACAGTTGCCCCGGTAAAAAAGGAAAATAAGTGTGAGTACACCATGCACATTTGACCATCGACAGAGATCTGCATTTACCCCTATTTATAAGAGGCCACTATTATGCTTTGTCAGGTAAACTAAACTCACAAAAGTTTACATTATAGTTGTTTTTAATAGTCTTAAAAGCTAAAATTTTTAGCCAGCTCGGTAAAACTTGATAAAAAAACAATGTCTGATAATGATAAAATTTCATTTTTACCATAGAAATGCAGAAAATTACTTTTATGAATGGTAACATTCGTGAGTTGTTTAACTAAATTTTTCGCAATAAATATTTTTTTTCAAGCCGTTAAACCCTCAATCTCATAAACCAGTCCTTTTATTATCCATGGATAGTAGAGAAATGCTTAATAAAATGATTTAACTAAATCTAAACAACTTCATTTTTTCCAAATTGAACATTATCAAAACATTGCAAAAAAAATAATATTAGAGCCCGGATTCTCGAGCAATTGTACTTTTTTTCGGTTGCTTGAAATCGATCGGAGACAAGTTATTTACACGAATTAAGGCATCCGGATTAACATATGTAAGTTTTATTTTGCACGAAATTGCACATAGTATATAATTTTGGGTAAATTGCACGTTTTATATTTTTACTGCATTAAATTGCACATTTAGCCGTAATTTAAAAAAAATATTTGTAAAGTGCTTTAAAATATGAGTATTGAACCAAAATTACATAGGACAGATTCACGAAGTAATACGTTACTGTTTATAACACATCAAGTATAATTCAATTTTCTGGAAAATTCTGGAACTGAAACTGAAAATTGAAGTTTGTTTTGCTCTTGTTAGATTCGTGGAAAACCAGTTAATCTTTACCAATTCATTCACTTCCTTTTATGTTCTATTGTGCTACTACACTCGGTCTACAGCTGGTAAAATAATTATACGTACACACAGTTTTTCGGACAAAAAATATTCAATAATTTATTGAAAATAAATTAATAAGTGGATATGATAACAAACAACATCCCGCATAAATTTTTACGAGTGAAAGGAATTAAAAATCCGTACAACGTAATTAAAAACAAATATCGGAAATTAGTCGAGCAAACAAATTATTCATATACAGTTGTGATATTAACTAGTTACTCAGTTATCTGCTCATGGTTTTCATCTAATTAATTATATCTTATTGAAATATAAACCCAAAATGGGAAAAAATGTTCAGAATTGAAAGACAATCCGCCAAAATGGATTCCTAAGATCCTAAGAGTTAAGCTCTACCGGCAAAGATGAATGTTTAATTTTTGTCGAAAAGAATAGACTTGTCCATATATCGGTAGAAATTTGGGATGATCGTGCGAAAAGAAGCAAAAAATATCCTAATAAGAGCTCGTTATGTTTTCACATTTTACATAACAATGCTCCAGCCTACCTAATTTATTAAGAAAAAACGCTACAAATTATTTCACAATGGTTTATTATTTACACAGTGATATTTAATATCTATTCTACGAGAATTAGTCTACGAAGTTCATTACGCTATATCTCAGCTAATACTGGTCCGATTTAAATGATTTTTTTTCCTCTTGTAGGGAATTTCACCAGCTTTCGTTTGAATACAATGAAAGCGTCAAAAATTGCGGACGGATTTATTCGATATTTGGATTCTAAGTATCTTGAAACGTTAAACCTCAAATTTTGAGGGGGGGGGGGTTACAAAAATTTTTTTATTGGTCGATTCCAAAGATGAAAATAATAAACAAAAAGCATTTACAGATAGAGATTTTTTTATTTTTCGTTTTTCTATTTTTTTTTTTTTAATGCCCTATGCTGATTCCAAAACACCTAACATTAATGGCCGAGTTTATAAGATCTCTAATCGACCGCCATTTTGAAACAAATAGACGTATGGTAATGTCCAATTCCGGGGATCATCCTGGGGTGATCTGTGACAATGGTACCGAATCTCAAGAAAATCGGTCCAGCAGCCTCCGAGAAAAACCGCGGACGGAGGACGGACGGATTTTTTTTTTTATTCGATATTTGGATTCTAAGTATCTTGAAACGTTAAACCTCAAATATTGAGGGGGAGGGTTACAAATTTTTTTTCATTGGTCGATTCCAAAGATGAAAATAATAAACCAAAAGCATTTACAGATAGAGATTTTTTTATTTTTCGTTTTTCTATTTTTTTTTTTTTTTTAATGCCTTATGCTGATTCCAAAACACCTAACATTAATGGCCGAGTTATGGGTTTATAAGATCTCTAATCGACCGCCATTTTGAAACAAATAGACGTATGGTAATGTCCAATTCCGGGGATCATCCTGGGGTGATCTGTGACAATGGTACCGAATCTCAAGAAAATCGGTCCAGCAGCCTCCGAGAAAAACCGCGGACGGCGGACGGACGGATTTTTTTTTTTATTCGCTATTTGGATTCTACGTATCTTGAAACGTGAAACCTCAAATTTTGAGGGGGGTTACAAAAATTTTTTCATTGGTCGATACCAAAGGCCTATTATTGAAAATAATAGACGAAAATAGTGATTTATGAAAGAAAACAAAATATGTAATTTTTCTTTTTTTTTTTTTTAAGTATAAACGACGTAAATGGCAGAATTTTTTTTTTCGCTGCACATTTTTACACGTTTTGGCATTTTTATTGCACGTTTTACAATATTTTAACAGCACAAAATCTGGGCTCTAATTATCATTCATGTGTTTGTTTGCGTCTTATGTCAGTAAGACTGGTACACTGATCTGGTAAGCACTAGAAGTAATGTTTGTAAACATTAAGATAAGAAAAGGTGGATAAAGACGTGAATTGATAAAAAATGGCATTTCATTCCATACAAAGCTATAAAAGCTATTGATAATCAGATAAGACTATAATTCATGCCTCTCTCTGGCAACTGATGATTCATGTCAAGTTACTACAAGTGGTGCAATATAAGATTATTTATTTTTCAATGTCAGATCTAGTTTAGCGGATTTACGCACAGGCAGCCTAGACACTTATCTGGAGCGGCAAAATTTGGGTGAAATTATATTTAAAGATTCAAAACGAACCTGCAAGCTTAAAAAAAAGCTGATCTCACATAGCTATGTATAACAATTATTTCCGTATAGTTTTTAACTATATACAGTATAAAATATAGGGATAGAAGCGGGTGAAAAGGGCGAATTATCATCCATGCCTGTGGGCAGCAGTACAACAAATCAGTTGGGCTCTCCTGGGCCCTATTTCATAATAAAACACAACAGTGCAAGTACAAGTGGTAAAATTACGAGTGGAAATGATCGTTTTTAGAGGTCAGCGGTTACTTAATAATATTAGATAATAATAATTGTAATAATAATAATAATTACTTTTTTTATTTACTATTTTTAATATAACTATTTTAAATGTTATCCTATTTTAACATTTTATGTTAGTCATAGGCGTAATAAGTCATAAGCTAAATAGTACTTGTACTTTTGTACTTAATTATGAAACAGAGAGTGTCTATAAAGTACAAGATGTTATATAGTTGAGATATATTGTTAAAACATTGTTATAATGTTGAAACACGATAACATTTAAAATAGTACTATTATAGTAGTAGTCACTAGTACTACTATTGATACACACACACACACAAATAGGGAGGAAAACCAGTATTTTACAATAAATTTTAACACTTAAAACAAGTAATAAAAATGTTTAATTGGATTGGAAACCAAATTGCGATTGTAACCTTTATTACCGAAACATATGATTTATGTATTTAATTTAAATATAATTTTTGATGCAAGCTTATTATGACCTTCAAGTAAAGTACTCTTTCCGGCTCACAAATTTTAACCAAAATCTAGTAAATACATTCACATCGATATAAAAGTCCTATTTACCAAATTTGATATGTTTTACATTATATTTTAATATAATTTTTGATGAAAGTCTAATATGATTTTCAAGTAAAGTACCGCTTCCGGTTTTCCAATTTAGACCAGAATCTAGTATGTTATTTAAATCAATATGTAAGTTCTTAATACTAAATTTGAAAAGTTTTGCATAGTATTTTAATACAATTTTTAATGGAAATCAATTATGACCTTCAAGTAAAGCACCATTTCCGGTGATCAAGCAGTGGCCAAAAAGGGAGGTTCACAACTAGATTTTACAACAATCCTAAATAGAAAATTTCAACTTTCTACGGCAACTGGTTTTTGAGTTATGCGAAATGCGAACGAACGCCACGACGAAACTAGTCAAAATGGATTCAGGGATGGTCAAAATGGATATTTCCGTTGAAATCTGAAAACCGAAAATTTTCGCGATTACAATACTTCCTTTACTTCGTACAAGGAAGTAAAAACAGTAAGTTAAACAAATAAAAATGAATTTAAATTAGCATTATATAATAACGATAAGTAACTTATTATGAAATAGGGCCCTGGTCTGTCTGGGCCCTATTTCATAATAAAGTACTAGTACTGGAAATGTTCGTTTTAAGAAGTTATAAATTACTTATCGTCATTTTTTAATTTACTATTTTTTTTTTATATATAACTATTTTAGTTTGTATCGTGCTTCAACATTTCACAATGCTAGTCAAAAGTCCAATTGTATTTGTACTTCATTAGATATACATCTCTTTGTACGAGAGAGCTAGTTAACATCTATAATTAAGTTAGTATAGAACTGTGTAGAATGCTGTTCTAATAAAAATACAAAATATATCTTCAATTTCCAGAAAAAAGTGATGAATCACCACAAACAGTCTCTTTTTTCAGCCTACTTTAATATCAAATATTATAAAAACTGGAATTACCTGTATCAATTCCTTTTTATACAGTACATTGTTGGGAACTTCGAATGAATCAGATTCCATGGATAAATAACACTGTGCTAGAGCCACAAAACAACCTAAACACGAAAGTCCGCCAATTTAGCCAATGATAAATCAAGGAGTGGCAAACATTATGACAAAAGTGTACACACTTTTTTTTTAATTATAAATTAAATACTATTGAAATAAAATAATCTTAAATTTAATTTGATGTTATTTTCCCCTTAAAGAATGCAATTTGGAATAAAATGTTCAAATTAACGCTAAGACTTTTCTGAGAAGTGCGTGTTACCAAACTCTAAATAAACCTAATAAATATATTAGTATTTTTATTTAATGTTTTTTTTTTTAAATCTATATTTTTATTTAAAGATTAAATTAAAAAAAATATATATTTTCATTACTAAACTTTGTTGTAGATATTGTAACGCTATCTAGAGGTTGAGTCGGAAACTATTTTTGCAAATGAATTAATTTGTGAAGCTTTTTTGATCTTGTACATTTACGTTTATACTTCTGTTTTTAATGTCTATAACTTCTATTTTTATGCCAATCCCTGTTGAAATTTATGCACAGTAAAATTTAACAGATATATCGAATTTAAGAGAAGGTTATTTATCTAATCAGTATAACTAATTTTCAATATTAAGTATGTGAGATAATTGCATATGAACTTCTAAGATGAAGTCTATTTTAATGATGAGTTAAATAATGATACATATTATTTTTAAATAATATGTTTTCTTTAAAATGTTATTGAACATAAGGTATAACTGCAAATAATTATTGCAAAAAATTTCCATTATTTCTATATCTATGCCCAACTACTTATCATTACATTATATCTTCTAAATAGACATTATTGATAATGAGTGATTTAGAAGAGATAAAAATTTTCTATGTATTTTACCCAAAAGTTATATTAAATTGCATAAATGCTATCTTTATAGATAAATTTGTGGATTTAATTTGTTTCAGGTAGAAAACCAAAAGAATGATGGAGATTCAATCGAAGAATGTACATATGCAATCATTTAAATATCTGGAAAAATATCTCACTCCAGTAAATTCAAATTAATAAACAAAATAATTGGAAAATTATCAGAAATCTGAAAAGATGTGCTTTGCTCGACATTATGAGGTACTATTTCAGAGTCATTAATGAATTAATAGAATGTTTCATTAAATTTAACTTTTTATTAGGCATCAACCTGTTATATTTTTTGGTACATAAACTAAGTATATATTTAATAACAAAAAATACTTATCTTAATGTTTTTTTTTTTCAAATGTATTTCATATTTTTAAAATAATGTTAGAATTGTTATTTTAATGTTAGTTTGTTATTAGTTTATAGCTAAGTGAGCGATTACAATGATTTGAAAACAAAGAATGAACCATGATCTCTCAATTAACAGTTATATCTATATTAATATAGATAGAACTGTTAATTAAAAGACATTAGTATGAAAGTTACATTAATTGAGAGATTTCTTAATTAAAGAATTTATTACAATACGTGTCGTTCCCTACAATACCACTGTTTGCTTTACATCCATTTCTTTGTAAAGTTGTAAGAAGTTTATTGTGTTTAGGGTTTTTTTTTTTCTTCAGGAATTAGTCTATTGCTGGGGAATACTATCATTAAGACCTTAATTTCTACAACCCTGTATCATTGTATTTATTCATCGCAGAGATCTTAATATTTTTTTTACTTATTGTTTTTAGTACATTATGATGAATAGGAATTCCTATTTTGATGATTAGTGATTTTTTTCACTCTTTTGTCAATAATGAATATGACTTAATTATCATTATCATATTGCAATTATTACACAATAAAATGAATTTTTAATATAATGATGGATTTTGAAAATATTTAGGGCATTGGTACTCTTGTGGTCAGCTACCATTGATAAATGATAGTTAATAATATTATTTTATTTATAAAATAATAAAAAAAAAAAAGTTAATTTGGATAACATTATTTTCTTTAATATTGTTTTTATTTAGAATAAGTTTATGAGTTGAATACAATTGTTAAGAAGTTAACCAAAATACTTCAATTTCCTGATTCAAACATGTTGTAGTCTTTCAATAATTATTATTGTCTTTCAACATGATTATAATCATAATAAATTTTACCAATTACAGGTCTGATATAATATTATTTGTTTCGTCATTTAAAACAAGAAAACATTTACTAGGAGCCGATAGAATAAAAATAGACAGTATTGACATTTGAATATTGATTATTGAAAATGAATTCTTTCTCTGTGTTAGACTCTTTCATTGTTAATGTAAGTAATTTACCTACTTTATTTTTTTAATAATTATGATTAATGTGAAAGCATAATTAATAATAAATATTTATGAATCATAATTTCATTCTTTCTAAATATATTCATGATTAAAGTACCAATTTTCATTTAAGCAATTAAATAATTTTTAACTAGAATATTTTATGTTATTTGCTTTTTTAATTATCGTTTATTCATTATACTATGCTATAATATTTATTATACATTTTTCATTACCACAATCTTCAGAGATTCAGGGAGATATATCCCCTCCGAAATTTGTGAAAAAAAAAAATGATTTTTATATAATTTTTGTATTTTGAGTAATAATTTTTGATCCAATTTTCATTCTTATTCTTAAAACTTTCACCCTATTTGTCTATTATAGACACTTAATGATTATTTGCCTTCTGATTAAATCCGTTCCCCTACTAAAAATTCTGCAAACACGCCTAATAAGTACAAATTAACTAATCAGTACTAAGGTAATTGGAGTAAGTGCGCATTAGATTTTACAAAGTTTGACTTCAAATTACTGTAAAATCTTTATTTTTGAAACTATGTTTTTCCTCTGTTTTTAAAAATGTTCCTTAGACAATTATGCTGAAATATTACATTCAACCCTACTTTTCAACTATGTCCAATTCAACGAGATTGATAATTTAATTGAATAATACTTAGTACGCACTTGCCCCTCCCTTAAGGGCAAGTGCGTATAAGGTATCTAGAAGACTCATTATTTAAGCAGTAATAGTTTTGGGACAAGTGCAAAATAGGTCGGTTTCCGAAGGATTATTAAACCGATGTAATCATCGAAAAAATTTAAAGCTTGTCTGAGATCCGCATTTAGTCATAAAAGTGGGATGTCGATTATAATTGAAAAAAAAAATTTGCTGTAATGTGCTAGTCCGCAATTGCCCCGACAAAACCTGATAGTAAGGCTAAGTACACACTATGCATACTTGTTCTACAACAGAGATCTGCAGTTATCCCTACTTTAATGTTTTGCCGGCTGACTGCAGACAAGGGTATAAAAACAAGAAAACTGTCAAGGAGGAATGTAAATCACAAAGTATTGTGAAGAACAGCTTATATAGATTCTACTTACAAAAAAAAACACAAAAAAAAAAACAGGACTACTGGTAGATAAATACCGATACAGCTGTACAGCAGAAGTTGAAAGATTCAATTTTATCAACGCTTTCGAACCAATATCTTTTCTACTTGTTATAGTTCACCTTAGCCAACTTTTGTGCTTGATTTCTGATACATCAGTGTTTAGGATTTCATGCTCCGTAAAGGGCAGCTCTCTCCGGCTCAGGATTTGGATTTAACGAAATTATTGCACACTTACTCCGAAAACGCACTTACCTCACATTATCTTACATCAGCTGAGACTATGCCAATTTTATTTTATAATTTAAAAATTGTATATTTAAGTTATATTATATTTCAAGGTTATGATAATCTTATAGAATTTATAACTAATTGTGCTAATTATAAATTTATAAAATCTATGTAAAATCGGATCAATTTTATTGTAAATAAAATTATTTTCTTTTTTATTTATTCATTGTACTGTATAACCATTATAAAATATTAGGTAATATTATTCAAATCCTAGATGAATAACGTTTATTTAACAGTGTATCTTTATTACCTTTCCATGATGCTCATTAGTTATTATTTGATATAGTCATATCAACACAATTAGTTTATTCAGTTTATTTTGCTTATCTTGCGAGAGAGTTCAAGGAAATAATGCAACATTCCTCAGCTTCAAAGATAACATACCTTTCAGCGAAATTCAAAATCTAATAATGAAAATGTAACTGCATTCACAATTTTAATTAGAGATGAGTGAAAAAAATAACTAAATTTTAACTTGATGGTATGCTCCCGTATTGGCACCATAGGAGTTCTGATTTTTTTGGGGGAGAGGTATGGTATATAAGCAATTTTTTTTTAAAAGTAATAACTTAATGTAATTTAAGGTTCGAGGATGTGCCATAAATATTATAATAAAAGCAATACATGATTACAATAATAAAAGGCTGACTGAATCCAAAGATTCGATCCTGATAACACCATATACTCATACACTTCTGTCCACCGAAACCCTTCAAAACTGAAATTCGCAAAGTTAGCCTTAACAGAATCCTCCCGCCTATGTCTCAATCTACTTCCTCAGATGCATTACTTAATAAATTTGAAAATAGACTTATTTTCTCACCTCCCTCTCTATCATTACCCCAGTCAGCAACTTACAATATCATATAATATAATATATATATATATATATATATATATATATATATATATATATATATATATATATATATATATATATAATAATATAATATAAAGACTTATATTTTGTCCTTGGAATGAGGAAGGAGAGTAAGATAGTTGGGAACACTGATCTAAAGAAAAATGGATGAGAACCCATTGTATACAATATCAATTGTTTTGATACTTCGTGGTAAATGTTTTAATTGTTTCAAAGAAGTAAATGCTTAACATTAAATAATTAATTCTTTTGTTTTTAATTTTTGAATATATTTCAATTATTTTATTTTTACTTAATTGTATGCAATAAAAGAAGTATCGTAATAGCAAAAGTTTTCTGATTTCAATGGAAATATCCATTTTGACCATTCACGAATCCATTTGGAATAGTTTCGTCGTGACGTATGTAGGTACGTTCTTTCGTGTCTCGCATAACTCAAAAACGGTTAGCCGTAGAAAATTTAAATTTTGTATTTGGGATTTTTTTTTAACATCTAGTTGCGCACTTCCCTTTTTGGTCACTACATGATCACAGGAAGTGGTATTTTACCTGAATGTCATAATAGATTTTCATCAAAAATTATATTAAAATATAATGCAAAACTTCTCAAATTTAATATATAAGACTTATATATTAATATAAATAACATACTAGATTTTGGTTAAAATTGGAAACCGAAACTTTACTTGAAGTTTATAGTAGACTTTGTTTAATTTTCATAATAGAATTTTTAAATGATTCCCTATCAATTTTGGAAATAAAAACGTCTAATAAAAGTTTTAGAAAATAAAATTGTGAGTCAAATCCGCAAATCCAGAATTACGACTCAGGCACTGTCACAAGTAACCGACGCCAATAGACGTTGCGACGCCGAGTGTCGTTTTTCAGATACTAGTAACTATCTTCGGAAACTAGTAACTAAATTAAGGATAACTTTTTGAGCCACTGATTTATAGTTTAATAGGCGTACAAGGAAGCCATGTGTTATCCACACCAGATTTTTTAAAATAAAATTTTTAAATACGTATATTTTTAAAAATTAAGGAATAATAAAATTGAAATTAAATAATTAAAGATTAATTATATATTACAAAAAATATTTCTTTGACCTGAATAAAATAAAGTGGCCATTAGTTCGGTTTAATGACACGCGTTTCGCACTTTTTTGTTCACTTTTTTCCTCAGGGATGCTTCGTTTTTTTGTTTTGTTTTTTCATTAAATAACAGTTTACCCGGGGTTAAGGATTATGCCCATCAATTACTAAGTCCAAAAAATCCTCATTCTAAGATTAAATTTATTTATTCTTAGATTAAGCAAAATCCTTTCACATTATTTCGAGATCCATTTTGTAGATAGACATTGTTTTTATTAGATTATAGGATATTATTTTATGTCATTTTGTTTATCATATTTGTTTATGTTTTTTCACATTTTCAATTTGTAAATCATATTTTTGACCTTATGAAGGACCTCTATCCTCTTCCTAGCTAGTATTATTTTAAGAGCCTTAAAATAAATCTATAAATTTGAGGAATATAAATTAGGAATCGCATATGAAAGGGTGGGTCGGGTAAGAGGAGGAGAAAATTTATACATATATTGTAACGCTCTTAAAATAGTACTAGCTTCGGCGAGGATAGAGGTCCTTCGAGATGTCCTCATTTCAAAAATAGTCGGTTTAAACATTGATACAGGCTTGGATAGATCCTGGTTAATTATTAAATCGGAACGGACTATATTAGCGAGTAGAGAGACGTTAGAATAAGCGCAATTTTAATACTTTTTGGTCCTATTTTAATAGTGGACATCTTCTTCCCGTATAAGAGAATGGATCAGAAAATTATTTAGATAAGCTTGCCTGTTTAGATAAGCCTATTAGGAATTGCGTAAGAAAGGGTGGGTTGGGTAAGAGGGGAGAAGGAGGAGAATATATATATATATATATGAGTGTACATATATATATTGTAACGTTCTTAAAATAATACTAGCTTTGGCGATACAAATTATTTATCAAATTTATAAATATTTATATTTATCATATTTATCCAAAATCATTATAAGGAATTGCTATATATAGATAGAAGTATCTCGTTTTACTTCCTCGACTGATTTTTATTAGTTTTCAGTTCATCATGGGATCGTTAATTTCAAATTAGTTATCTTGGAGAAAATTATATTTCCAGATGAAATAACGCCGGCAGGTCACTCACCCGCCTGTGTAAGCTCAGCCCGACCATGCGTTGGCTGGAGACATTCAACTGCTGATTGAGAATTTGATCAATTACATAATTAATTGCGTGATGATCAATAATCACATTACTTAATAGGGTATAAATGGAATATTTGATAAAGGAAGCATGGAGTCTCTAAATACCTGCAAACAACTAACTTTTCGACGTTAGGCAACAACAGGACAGAAACAAAAAGATCATATATAAACAGACAAAATGCAATACATCTCACATCAATAAATCTCACCACAATTTTTGCAGTTTGAACTAGGCTTTGTGAGATGTATGTTATGTTTTCGAATTATTGGAGGGAGAGAACCCCTCCCCCTTCCCCTCAACCACTCCTCTGACGATGTTCCTGGGTGTAGCTCATCAGTTTTATATTGATTACAAAAAGGCCTACGATTTTATTCACCGCCAGGAGAAATTTAATATTTTGTTTGAGCAGAGAAGACCAAAGAAGCTAGTTAATCTAGTTAGGATGTACATGTACGAAACATTTGATAAGATCGAATCCGTAATGTTTATTTTGAAAAGTTTGAAGTCTGTTCAGGTTTAAAGCTGGGAGACTCTCTTTTTCCAAATGTTCTTAATTTAGCACTGGAATATATCATTAGAAAGTTTTAGTTCTATGTGGTAAAATACCTGTACTCGGGTACGCTAATGATTTTTAGTCGTATTTTCCCCGAATGAAACAGACTATGGTACTGGGTCGAAGATCGGCAGTGAAGGACGGGACTACGTTTTCTATCCGTTTCATAACCCCTAGAGCACAATTATGGAAGTTTTGGAGATGTCTGATATATATATATATATATATATATATATATATATATATATATATAAACATATATTTATTCCCTCCTCCCCCCACTAAATTTGAGCACCTCTATCTCCTCCCTTTGGGTCAAATGAGCTAAAAAGGGTTTTCTTCCAGGCACAACGGGTTTTATTGGGTTTCTTTCTATAAAACAAAAACAAAAGTTTCATCGAAATCGGACCAGTATTAGCAAAGATATGGCTATTCAAATCCAGCGGCCCCCGTTGGGTCAACTGAGCTGAAATTCGGTACCGAATCTCAAGAAAATCTGTCCAGTAGTCTCGGAGAAAAACCGCGACCGGCGTACGGACGTTTTTTTTTTTATTTATTCGATATTTGGATTCTACGTATCTTGAAACGTAAAACGTCAAATTTTGAGGGGGGTTACAAAATTGTTTTCTTTGGTCGATTACAAAGCTCTATTATTGAAAATAATAAACCAATATGGTTAAAAATAAACAGTGATGATTTCAGTGATGTAGATATAACAGGAAATATATTTCAATACGTAGATAAATTTATATCTGAGGTTTACATTAACTTGAAAAAGTGAAATTCAAGAATTAAAAGGCGCGAATGCTCTTTATTTCGCCGTTGAAAAATTACTTAGGTCGAATCTTCTTTCGGGAATCAAGATTTTATCCTATATTTCTATTTTTTCTTATTCTTTTTGCAGGTAAAATTCTAAAAATCTAGTGCGGTGCGCACATCATACAACTTTCATTTACCTCGCTACTTGAAATAAATTTTATAATTTTCTATTTAGTTTCCATGGAAACTTTTATTTATCATTAGATAATACAAAAGTAGAAATTATTAACTACAACAATCAATTAAATTTATGCGTTTTTCTTCACTCTGCATTACTTTCTACGGCTTCATACGTTGGATGTTGTTTTTTTTTCTAACATATTCAGCTTTTCAACGGTATGTTATATTACTATTTTAAGTATTTTACTATTTGTTATATTACTACTAGTAATATTACTATTTTATTTTCGAAAATTTGTTTTCAACCTTGGAAAATATTTCTCCTTCATTCTCCTTTAGTTAATTATAAAATTCCTTCATAGTTTATATTTATGCATTTTTAATCACGACTAACAATGAGAGATGATTGTTTATTTCAAATAAACAATATTAAAGGTACTTCAGAGGAAGCCATTTTGAAAAGTCGACATACAAGGCCTGTCAGACTATTTCATTGAGGATAAGACCTAACAGATATTAAAGAGCATTTAATTATACATCGATATTACGAGTTTAATCGAAATCGTTAGAGCCGTTTTAGAGAAAATTATATAAGTATAAAATCGATGATATTAAGCGACACTTCTGGTAAGTCGATTTTGTTAAAAAAAGTTGCTGTAACAACATACGCGTTGCTGTATCATACAAATACCGTAAATACGTAATTTCAGTTTCTTAACTTTTCGTGTTAGAGCTAGCTTACCACATGTGCTCAAGTCGTTTCGCTAGACTTAGTTATTTGGACTCGAAATTTTTCACGTTCAATATTCTTTACCTTACATTTCATATATAATAGGTAAGTAAAAGCAAAAATTGCAGAATTTCAAGTGTAAGAATACCTCAACCAAACATTCCGTCATGTGTATATAATAAAATAAAAGGACAACAATGCTTTAGATTTTTTTTTTTTAATTTTTCAGATTAATTTTGCCTATAAAAAAGCTCTGCCTTCTTCCGTTCCATAATTATTACAAAGGCCAAACTTTTGTACTGAAAAACCCTTATTCCTATAGTTTTAAGGGTGCTGAATCCAAATATGATATTAAAAAAGCTGAATCACCCACAATTTCTTCACATTTTATAGTTAAATTTATTAAATTAAGCGATTTTTAAAGAATTGAACAGCTTTCAGTCTTAGGCCTCATGAAACAATTTGTAAAGGCTTTCCCTAAGGATGGACCATGTTTCAAGTATCTCTGCCAAAAGTTTCCACGCCTTTCAGAAGCTAAACTAAAAGAAGGCGTCTTTGTCGGACCTGACAATAGAAAAATGATGTTTGATGTTAACTTTGAATCCACAATGACCTTAAATGAGAAAGAACCATGGGTATCATTCAAGCAAGTCCTTACAAAGTTCTCGGGAAATGGAAAAGACCCGGAGTATGTTTCTATTGTAGCTAACATGTTACAGAAGTTTAAAAAGTTAGGATGTTTGATGAGCCTGAAATCTACGGAAAACTATGGGTGATACAAAAAAAACTAAGGCCAGATTTAGATTCAACACATAAAAATCTATAAAAATCTGCTATTAAAGTTAAAAAAGTTTAAAAAAAAACATTCCACCATATTTATTTTAGAGTATGTTTTGAAAATAGAGGACATGTTTATAGTGTTTTTATTCCTTTAATAGTGTCTAAGATTCCTTTTAATAATTTTATTTCTGTATACTTAATAAAAATATTCATTTCTTTTCTGCGAGTAGCTTATGTTCATTAATGCATATCTTTTTTTTATTCCATTTTTTTCTGTTTAGTTTTACTCTCTAAAACACAGTGAAGACTTGATTTGCGATCCCTTGATCGTAGAAACTATTTTTATTGAGCATAAAATTTCCTGTAAGGATCTTTAGTTTGCATTAGTTTTTTTTCTCCTAAAACTCTATCGTTTTATTGTGTGTTATAATTGTTTATTTGTCTTGCTAAATTAAATATTTCGTCCATTCTTCGCCAAGGTATAAAACTTCAGTTTCTCACTATTTTTGAGTGAATAATGCTTGTAAAATTTAAATATGCAATATTATTTATTAGTTTTTTTCGAAATTAAATTTATGTATAACTGGTGCATCGTATAATATATTAGTTATACGATATTTAATCTAAACAGAAAATTTATGACTTTAAGTCAAATTATGCAATAATTTTTTAGGAGTATAAACGTTCAGTGAGTAGGTATTTTTTTTCTGATGCTATATCAAAACCGGACTAGCTCCAATAATAAGCTTATCAGTAATATTTAAAAAAAAAGAACCAATTTTTTTTTTTATTAAATTTATCATCTAATAAGTGGGAGTGTCCGTTAAAAATACAAAATATAATATTTAAGTTATTCCACTTTTTTTCGGTAAAATACATGTGAAAAAGATAGTAGCAAACAATAGCTGTAAAATATAATTAATTGTATTTAATATTTTATTATTATTATATATTATATCGTATAATATATTAGTTATACGATTTTTAATCAGAACGAAAAATTTATGACTTCAAGTCAAATTATGCAATAATTTTTTAGGAGTATAAACGTTCAGTAGGCTTTTTGTATTTTTTTTTTCTAATGGTGTTTCAAAACCGGATTAGCTCCAATAATAAGCTTATCAGTAATATTTAAAAAAAAAAAGAACCAATTTTTTTTTTTATTATTGTATTTATCTAATAAGTGTCCGTTAAAAATACAGGGGTCCGTTAAAAATACATATTTATTAATTTATTAAAAATATAATATTTATTTATTTATTCTACTTTTTTTTAGTAAAATAAATGTGAAAAAGATTGGAATACATGCAAACAATAGCTGCAAAATATAATTAAATACAATGACAATAAAGATAGGAACTCTTATTTTCAAGGCTAAAATACAAAATAATATAATAAATGAAGTTATAAATTATAAATATATATATATATATATATATATATATATTTTATTTCCCAAACCCCCTTTGTCTATTATTTTGTTATACATCTTTTATAACGCTCATTTAATAAACATTAACACAATGCGTGCTATGAACTTGTTTCCAGGGATATGAAAACGATGACGGACATCTACCTACGTACGTACGCCAGCATTTTATTATATCTATGAATGAGTTCTTCGATGGGATGTTTTTCGTTAATTAATAAAAATAATTTCTTAAGTGAGTCGTATAGTGAGATGACATGCCATATAAGTGCTGTGAGAGTGTTATATACATGTATATGTATATAATTATATATTGTGTATATATGTACTGACTCGTCGGAGCCCCTGGACTTGAGGGGACTGGCCCTCTGTAGGCTACCACTGCTGGATGAGCTGCTTTCGGTACGCCGCGGCATGCCCCACTGGCCTCAGGCCGGCCCCCCACCACTGTCGCCCCCTCCACACTTGTCCAATAAGATTCAAATTATCGGCTTGCTTTAATTACATATATTATCCTAAATATTGCTAAACTAGGAACATTATATTAAATATTGCAGATATTTTTATTAGCTTCTTGAATAATTTTCGACTTTATTAAACTATGTTTAAAAAAATTTAGTCTTGTTATTTATTTGGGAGTGCACTCATTAAGAAAAATATATACACAACATTTAAATATGTAGCTATTAATTAAACGCTAATTTACTGTTGGGATCCAATAGCTATGATAATCTGTAGGCAAACAACCTTGTGGGCGGAGCTTAAGGCGGAAGGTTACTCTCAAGAAGAAGAAAGCTTTCTCCCTCTACATAATTGTAATAGCTACAATTTCAAATATACAAACTTGAATTTAATTTTAACATTTTATGTGTTTTAAATTCTTTCAGTCTTGTGAACTAATTCGTAAGTTATTACTTTCTTGTACGCATTAAAGGAAGCATTAATTTAAGGAAAATTTTCGGTTTTCAGATTTAAACAGATATATTCATTTTGACCATCCCTGAATCCATTTTGACTAGTTTCGTCCTGACTTCTATACGTATGTCCGTTCGTGCGTATCTCGTATAACTCAAAAACCGTTAGTCTTAGAAAGTTAAAATTTTGTATTTTGGATTATTATAAAATCTACTTGTGAACTTCCCTTTATGGTCTCTGTAAGTGGCACTTTACTTAAAGGCCATTATTGATTTTCATCAAAAAATAAATTCAAATATAATGCAAAGCTTTTTAAATTTGTTATTTATGATTTATATTTTCATTTCAATAATATAATAGATTTTGATTAAAACTGCTGTGCCGAAAGGGGTACTTTACTTGAAGGCCATAAAATAATATTAAAATTAAATACAGAGATCATATGGTTCGGTTATAAAGGTTGCAAACGCAATTTTTTTCCAACTTTAATTAAACAATTTTATTACTTGTTTTAAATAATAAAATTGAGTGTAAAATACTTGTTTTCTTCCCCATTTGCGAGCTGAACGAGTCGGCTGCAGGAGAATAAGGTATAAGCTAAGTGGGTTCTTCCGCTTAAAATGTCAATACCGTGGATTTCCAATGCTTTATCTAGTGACATAGACAGTTCTAATGTTGTCAAGGAACACGAAGAAATCTCTTGGAAACTTGTTACAAACTGGAAGAAAACGACATATAATCACGGAATGAGGCCTACAGAAACTACAGCTTTGTTGAAACAAGTCTCAGATGAATGTATATTTTAATTTAGACTCATCTGAAGACTTGAACCATTTGTACCAACCAAAAAATCTTACATTTTTGTTGGAAATGACCAAACAATTCGATCCAACATCAGTGAATATTATAAATGTGACTTGAATCCTCATAATATTAAAAAAAAATATATAATATCATAATTCTATTGGAATAATATTTTTTGATCTGATGTGCCCAGGATCCACAAGAGGGAAAAGGGAAAAATTTCCCCCCCCCAAAAAAAAACCACTGAGAAAAAATAAAATACGACTGAATATAAAATATTCCTACTAATACCAATACACGTGAGTAGCTGATAAATCGTTTCATTCGGTTGGAGAGAAATTAATCTTGTCTCACCTTGTGTGAAATCGATCGTCGTAATGGTCAAATGTAATTATATAATTATGAATTGTAATTACATTTTTTATTAATTTAAATGGGGTCAGGGTGGGTTAACGCACCTACTCACAAACTCGAAGTGAGTTCGAATCCCGGCACCCGGCATGAATTTGATTTAATTAAATTAAATAATTCAAGCAATTCATTCCCTCCCCCAGGGTATGTGAGGCCCGCCAGCCTACTTGGAGGCAATTCACTTAGGTCGGGCGTAGGAGTGATGACCCTACCCTGTGTACCTAAATTGAGAATCGCGGTGTGGTCTTCCATGTATGAATACCACATCGCGCGGCCAAGTATCTTCATGGTCTACATTGCCAACCGAAAAAAAAAAAATTAAATGATATAAATATGTTTAACTTCTATTGATTTATTTTAATTTAAAACTAATGAAATTTAAAACGTATTTATACGTTCCAATGGTTAATTCTCTCAACTTGTGTAAATGGAATCCTAATCAGAGTCAAAATAGTTTTAAATTGCTTCCTACTTCATTATTTGTCGTTGTGGTATTAATTATTGAGATATCCTGACCATCCTTACTAACACAGGATAAGACAATAAAATAACATAATTCTACACATCATCCTTCCCATATTCTCTTATGCCTTGTAAATTAAAAATGTTTTGCGCCTGAGAGGTATAATATATATAAACAATAAAAAAATGTTAAAAACATGTATGGCATTACCCCCGTTTGATCTACTAGTATCCCACATTCGGTGTTTACCCTGCTACAAGAACTAGGGTCAGAGAAAAGGAGTATTTTCTCCGGGTGGCAGAATTTAGCGATGGCCAAATTTCAAGTGAAATTTAATTTTTAAGTTAAATAAAAAAAAAAAATTTGTTTCTTATTTTCGATTGTATAGATCTCAATTCACGCAATGTTAATGTTAGGAGATGATTTTATTTATTTCGAAATATACTAACTTTATAATAATGTTGGCTTTATGGAAGGAGGGAGGGAGGTGAAAAAGGGACGGCAAAATTGAGCTTGACCCCCCTCCCCCTCCTCCCTTTCTCTCAGCGAAAAACGGTTTTTACAAAGCTCAAAATTTCTCTGAAGGAAAATTTGTTTTTTTGTTTAGGAAACTATTCAAGTAAACACTGTAGAGGATTAAAATCTCTTTGAAATGAATCTACTTTCATTACAGAACATTAGAAAAAAAAAATTAAAAAAAATAAAATTTTTTAATGTTCTCTTTTTTATTATTGCCATTCTAATACTTAGCGTTTAGGAGTAAAAGTAGACTCATTTAAAAGTGATTTTAGTTCTCTACAAAGGTTACTTGAATAGTTTTCTAAAAAAAAAAAAAAAAAAAAAAAAAGAAATGCTTTCCTTGAGAGAAAGTTAGAACATTGTCTTAAAATTTCATTTCCTATCAGAAACGGTTAAAAAAAAAAAACAAAAAAAAAAAAACATTCCATTGAGAATTCCAGAGAGTCGCTGGAGAAATACTCCGGTAGGTTACAAAGTCGGCAATTCGCTTCAAACTAACTTCAGATTACCCAATTGATATTCTCCAAATTTTATTCTAAATTCTGAAATTTAAATGGGGAAGGGGCAGATTATCTGAGACACCCTATATAGATGATAATTAATTCCGTCAATTTTTCTTTGAAAACAAGCGCTTCATACTGAACCAAAAAATTCGAATGTTCCTTTTTCGCCCTCTCTTTTACCCTCTGGAATTCCTTTCCTTCTAATATCCGCCATGCTTCTTCTCTATCCTCATTCAAATCCTTCCTTTTCCAACACCTTTCTTTCCAAAATGATGCTCTCTAATTACGAAATTTCAGTTTCGGATTAACATCTGGATCAGAAGTGAATAATAGTTTTTTAATGCACAAGCTTCAACTTTGCTTATCAACTCATTATTTTTGTATTTTTCATTTTCTCTCCTTTTCTTTTTTTCTTTTATTATTTTTTTTTTTTAATTTTTCCTTTTTTTGTTCAGAATAATTATATTTTTCGAGACAAGAATTTATATTATTTGCCTATTTATTTTACTTAAAATATTGTAAACATTAACTGATTTTTGTTTTGTAGTCTTATGGCCAGATATTGTATCTGCACCCTTATTTTTTGCTCTATGATTAGCAAATGTAACATTTCTTATCTTACAATCAGGTAATCAGGTAAATGAACTATAATAATTATCTTAATTCCTATCTTCAAGCCTCAACTTGTTGGTTTATTTCAAAAAATAGACTCTGGGGATCGTACGAGTTGAAAAGACATAATTTTTAAGGATTAATGTTCCACCACAAATGATACTACCACAAATTGGACCGTCACCATCATTTTCTACTTTGAAAATTGGGCTGTATTTAGGACTCGTTTATTATCAACTCGCCTGATCTCAGCTTATCAAGGAGGCCGCAATAATGCCACTTCTAAGTAATTCAGATGGCATTGGAGCAGTTCCACAAAACAGCTGTTATTTCAAGACATCTTGATATTTATGTTGTCTTTGGAGCGGCCAATCCATTGCTTATTAATAATGAAACATAGATACGTGCTGTTTACACTATTAATTTACTTACTCAGCAATAGACAATTTATTTTGATCTGATGTTTAAAATCTATTTAGTATTTCATCTAACGTATTAGAAACTACAAAAATGCTAATTAATTCTGATAAAAATGTTTATTTAATATAGTTAAAATAAAAGTCTTAAGCATGTATAGTCATATCATTCTTTTTACTTCCTTATACGAAGTATATGAAGTATTTTAATCGTGAAAATTTTCGATTTTCAGATTTCTACGGAAATATCCATTTTGACCATCCCTGAATCCATTTTGGCTAGTTTCGTCGTGACGTCTGTACGTACGTTCGTTCGTACGTATCGCATATCTCAAAAACAATTTGCCGTAGAAGGTTATAATTTTGTATTTAGAATTATTATAAAATCTAGTTGTGCACCTCCCTTTTTAGTCACTAGTTGGTCACCGAAAGTGGTACTTTACTTGAAGGTCATATTAGACTTTCATCAAAACTTTTATTAAAATATAATGTAAAACATCTCAAATTTGGTAAATAACACTTTAATATCAATATAAATAATATAATAGATTTTGGTTGAAATTGTTGAGTCGAAAGGGGTACTTTACTTGAATTTACATCAAAAATTATTTTAACACTGAATACAGAAATCATATTCATAAAGGTTACAAACGCGATTTTTACTTCCTTGTACGAAGTAAAGGAACTATTGTAATCGCGAAAATTTTGGGTTTTCAGATTTCAACGGAAATATCCATTTTGACCATCCCTGAATCCATTTTGACTAGTTTCGTCGTGACGTCTGTACGTATGTTCGTACTTATCTCGCATAACTTGTAGGTCATTACTGATTTTCATAAAAAATTATATTAAAATATTATACAAAACTTCTCAAATTTGGTATTTAAGACTCACATATTAATATAAACAGCATAATAAATTTTAGTAAATATTGGCAAACCGGAAGTTGTACTTTACTTGAAGGTCATATTAGACTTTCATCAAAAAGTATATTAAAATATAATGTAAAACATCTCAAATTTGGTAAATTAGACTCTTATATCAATATAAGTAATTTAATAGATTTTGGCTGAAATTGAAGATCCGAAAGGGGTACTTTACTTGAAGGTCTTAAGAATCTTGCATCAAAAGGTATATTGAAATTTATTACAGAGATCATATGTTTCGTTGATAAATGTTATAAACACAATTTTTTTCCACCCTAATTAAATACATTTATTACTTGTTTTAAGTGTTAAAATTGATTCTAAAATACTGGTTTTCCACCCCATTTGTGAGATGAACAAGTCTGCAGCAGGAGAATAAGATATAAGTTAAGTGGGTTTTTCCCGCTTAAAATGTTGAAACAGTCGATTTCCTATGCTTTATCTAGTGATATTGACAGTTTAAATGTTGTCACGGAACACGAAGAAAGCTCTTGGAAATTTCAGTTATCACGAGACTTCCAAAAACAAGTGTGTGTGTGTCCTTGCGTGCGTGCGTGCGTGTCAATAGATGGATGTCGCGACGACGAGTATCGTTTTTGAGATTCTGCAATCTTCGGAAACTAGTAAGCAAATTCAGAATTAATTTTTGAGCCGGCGATTCATAGTTTAATAGGTGTACAAGGAAGTGATTTGTTATGCACATCAGATATTTTTCCACTCTAATTAAACAATTTATTACTTGTTTTATGTGTTAAAATTGACTGTAAAATACTTTTTTTTCCTCTACATTTGTGAGCTGAACAAGTCTGCAGCAGGAGAATAAGATATAAGTTAAACGGGTTCTTCCGCTTAAAATGTTAAAACCATCGATTTCCAATCTACTGGCATGGATAGTTCTAATGTTGTCAAGGAACACGAAGAAATCTCTTAGGAACTTGTTACCTACCTTGTTACCTTACGAACTTGTTACCTAAGAAAACGACGTATTATAACGGAATGAAACCTCCAGAAACAAGAGCTTGGGTATGTGTGTGTCAATAGATGCGAGTATCGTTTTTGATATACTGCTATCTTCGGAAACTAGTAACCATATTTATAATCACTTTTTGATATTTTATGCATGATGACGTGGAGTAAATCCATACCTGTGTATGCACTCCTTATTAACGGTATTTAGAGAATTTATACATATATTGTGGCGTTCTAAAAATAAAACTAGCTATGGAGAGGATAGAGGTACTTCTATCTATAAATAAAATTTTCTTTTGGCTTTAACTGTTTTCTCTGCATTTTCTCGGTGATGTACTATTATACGAAAAGTTAAAGCGTATAAAAGAGAAGACATTAGTGCAAGTTTCATCAAAATAAGTAGAGTGTTAACGAGAAAACTGTAAAAAAAAAAATTCCGGTTAGTCAGATATTCTATGCCAAAAAGCTATTATGGTACTTTATATTTATGCATGAAAAATTAATTCTCTAATGAATAATTTAATTTTGAAATCATCACTACCTGACCATGAATTACTCCAATAGCGTTATGATGCACAGCAAATGGTTTATTTATCAACAAGATTATAATTTCAATAATAATGGAATGGGAGGCGAAGCTGGAAAGGAAAGGAATGACCATCAATGTCGGAAAGAGCAAAGCAATTCATATAGGCAGGGAACAGGAAGTTGTTGAAATAAGCGTATTTCAAGCAGCGGCAAAGATGAAGTTATGGAAATGGTGGATGACTTCACTTACCTAGGGACAGTGATCTGCAGGAATGGAAGGTTGGACCAGGAGATCTCCAACAGAATAAAGAAGGCAAATTCTATCTACTACCACCTCTGTAACACATTGATAGGTAAAAGGGAGGTAGAGAAAAATGTTAAAATACATATTTTTAAAGCCGTTTACCTGCCTACTGTATTATATGGAAGTGAAAGCTGGATATCTCTAGACAAGAAGAATAACAGCTGATGAAATGAAAAATCTCCGAAGAGTAGCTGGTCGAACAAGGAGAGATCGCATTAAAAACGAGCGGACACGAGAAGATCTCGGAGTTGCTTCCTTGAAAGACACCCTTGAAAAAAGACAACTTCGATGGTTTGGACACCTTTGCCGGATGGATGAGAACCGTGGCCCTCGAAAATTCTTTGAAGCCATACCTATGGGGAAGCGTCCAAGAGGGCGACCTAGAATGCAATGGACTGAACACATTTCTAGAATTGGCCAGAAGAGAGACAAGCAGATAAATGCCATGAAAGCGCTGGCACGGGATCGGGAGGCCTGGCATGCTTGGACTGAGGCACCTCCACGCTGAGAGGCACTATGGAGGAAGAAGAAGAAGAAGATTATAATTTCATTTTGGCACTATTGACCTGATATTATATTATACTACTGAATAACATATAACACCTATCAATAATTAATTAATAATTATAACACATCAAACAATAAATATTGATATCTCTTTTAAATTCGGGAAATCACTACTATATATTATTACGGTAGTATAGATCCCTTTTCCGGCTCTCAGGCGCGATGGATTTTGATGAATGAGGTATCAAAAGAAATAGAATTTCACGGAGAAGTGACGAAACCTGATTTTGTTTCTTAAAATCTTACAGGGGCTTAAATAAAAGTGATGAAAAAACTGGAAGGTTTCACAAATTTGACGACTGAGAGTCAACGGATCGAGACGGGATAGGTTGGGTTTTACAGATTTTTACGCGGGCATCAAAACCATGTATGATCCCTCGGATCATACTGGTCCAGCGTTTTAAAGCTTAAAAATCTACCGTTTTCGAGATAATGCACGATATAGGTCCGGACGGGTCTCATGCCATCTTGCGTACGTGCCGTTGTCATGGCAACTTTATACCTTTTAAAGCCAGCTGAGAGTGTTGACAAAAACGTATTAATAATTGTGAAAACGTTTTGTAAATAAAATATTGGTTTTATGTTTCCATGAATGATAGAATACTACAAACAGAAAGTGGTATAGTAGAGTCTTATTGCTTAAATGTTAAACTGAGGGGGTACTTTCCAGTAGGGCAAGTTAATTCCTTAGTGAGTATTAACTATTACTTGAACATAGTCATTATAAACAATTGTAAAGCTTCACCAAATGTGTGTGTTAAATAAACTTTCTTGATAATATTATATTGTTTATCGCTTATACTTCGATTTCATTAAGGATTCATTAAGATATGTAATGCGAGAATTCTCGCTCGGGTATACTAGTTAAATATTAATTTAAATAATACCGATGCCCTACCGGCCTACTTACCACTCTTCATCTCATACTATTTTACATTTTTTTCATATATCCTCCCCTCTCTCTCTCCCCCTCCCCCCATAATCTTGCTATAATTATTATTATAATTCTCCTATCTTATTGTTCTTAGTTTTATAATCAAAATAATACTTTAGCTTTGTTTTTATAGTTTTGAATAGCTTTGTTCGTTATTATTCAAGTATAACTTTGTTGGTAAATTAAGCAGTTGCTGCGGAAATTGGTTTTTCATAAACTTTATAAGCCTTTATAAAACCGCATATTTTTTATTGAGTAGTCTTCAATAGTGGGGTTCAATATCTGTGCGTGGAACACAATGAGTTACGATTTATTTAAGTGTGTCAGGCAATCCTATCTGGTTCACCAGGCCTCTTTTGTCCATCTCCGAAGAATGGTTTTCCCTGATGAAGAGATTTTTTTATTCCAAAAGGATTTACATAGGAATAATATACGAAGCATTTATAGATAAAAGATATACAGAGATACATTATCAGGTAAAATAGCAAATGAGATGTGATTCATATCAATGGAGAATCATATATTAATTATAATGATAATTAATGATATCAGCTAGGATATTGTTAGAAGATTCCAAAAATAAAACCTTAACCTTCTGAAATAGCAGTAAATAATTAAGCAGTCAACGTTTCGCCAATTCAGGCATCATCTAGACGGAAAAAGATAAGATTACACAAATGCGTACAAGAGACAGCACATCTCAGATCAACGTCTAGAATTTACTCGGCTAATACAGACAGTATATCATCCTAAGACAATTTAACATATATTTGTTCTATTGTCTTGTTCTGTCGTGATTGTACAGTCCCGACAGTGAGATAGTGTGGCAGGGCGGCTAAGCCCTTCTACAGACGCTTATAATAAAGCTTGTGACACTTGAAAAAATGGCGGATGCTAAACAGCTGACTGAACTCTTGCAATTTGTAGGTCACCATAGAAACTAAATTATATAGTTTTTATTCCTCCATCAAGAATTAAATAACTTCAAAAATGTTGGATACAACCAATTTTAATAATAATAATTGAAACATACAGTTGATAAGTAGGTTAGGTTAATTTGATAAGACACCATCGCGATAGATAATGTCAACTATCAAGTCAAGATGGAAGCCAAATATCGCGACAGTGCTTTCACGACCGTATATGCCGTGTAAACAGTCCTTTAACGCTCCAGTGGGAGTTGACAGGGTTCACCCATACCCCTTTGTTTTATTAGAACCCCCACCCTCAAATTTTATTGACTTCAGATATTCAGTACTTTCTAATACAGTTATAATAATATTTGTTCCAATCTGTTGATTAAATTGGATCCTTCAACTTCTGCTGTACAGCTGTATCGGTGTTTATCTACCAGTAGTCCTCTTTTTTTTTTTTTTTGCCATAAGTGGAACCTTCAGATGCTGTTCTTCAAAATACTTTGTGATTTACATTTCTCCTTGTCAGTTTTCCATTTTTTAAGCGCATACCCGCAGTAACCAAACAAAAAATGATAGTAGGGGCAAATGCAGACCTCTGTTGTATGACAAGTGTGCGTGATGTACACTTACCCTTACTATCACATTTTGTCGAGGTAATTACGGACTAGCGAATTAAAAAAAAAAAAAAATTGTTTTCAATGGATTCATTCAATTATATTCCACATCCCGCTTTTATAACTCAATGAAGATTGCAAAATGTGAATCTCAGGCAAGCTTTAACTTTTTTCGATGATTACACCAGCACTAAATAATCCTACGGAAATCGAACCCCAAAACTGCTTCTGCTTGAATAATGAGTCTTCCAGATACCGTGTACGCACTTTCCCCTAACTTAAGGGGCAAGTGCGTACTAAACACTATTCAATTAAATTATCAATATTCTCAAAATGGACGTGGTTGAAACTTAGGCTTGAATGTAATAATTAAACATAATCTTATAAGGAACATTTAAAAAAAAAAAAAAGAGGAAAATTTAGCTTCAAAAATAAACATTTTACAGTCATGTAAAATTGAACTTTGTAAAATTTAGTGCACACTGGCCCCACATCACCCTGCAAATCTTATGTTAGTGGGTATGACAATAAAATTTTTCATACATATCGGGGGGAAGAGGGGGGAGAGATAATGACCCCGATCTCTTCTCCTTGCTAACGCCACTAGTCCTCACCCCGAATTAATCCACTTATGATCAATTTCCATAGAACAATGTGTATAGGAATCCATTTTGTTTTTTGACTTGGCAATTTTTTGTTTTTAATTAATTTGAGAATAATTTATCACGTAATATTCTAACATTTCTATTTTATAAGTGAAGTAATAATTATTAAAATATCGACCATCAGACATCGTTTAAAAACTAAAATTATCCGGAATTAGAAACAAAAACGCCACCTCTTGTAGCTCATACGCTACTCCGCGCGACAATTTTTCTTAGGCAGGTTCAAACATGACTAATCATGACTAATAAGTTTGTCTTCACGTGTGCGATATACAGTAGAACGCCAAGGAATGGCTACAGTAGAAAGTAGGCAATGTGCGAAAAAATAGAAATATTTACCTACTGGTACTGGTACTGGTATTGGTGAGGGTAACTAATGCGGCAAGTGGGCCTTAAAATATTGACCTAAGGATGTAACTGAATATACGTATGTAAGCTGAATTGTTTTTGATATTTAATTTGTTTGGAATGTGTAATCAGAATTTTTGTTAAGCGATTGTTTTTTTGTTTTTTTTTCTCGAGGCAATCCTTAAACATAATTTCATCCCCAATACATCGGCTATCGGAGCCTCTTTATTCTTCGAAATTCAAATTAACTTGCAATAAAATTGATTGTTACCGGCAATAAATTAATTGTAAAATATCTGATGTGGACACCACATGACTTCCTTTTACGTCTATTAAACTATTTAACAGTCTTTATCTATATATCTTTATTCTATAGTTCTATCTATTAATTATGGTTAAAAAAAAAAGGCGAGAAGTAAAAAAATAAATATTTTATGCACCAAATTTGAGGTGTTGTGCATTATATTTTAATATAATTTTTTATGAAAATCTATTATGACCTTCAAGTAAAGTACCACTTCCGGTTTACCAATTTTGACCAAAATTAATCACGTTATTTATATTAATATGAAAGTCCTATTTACCAAATTTGAGAAGTTTTGCATTATATTTTAATATATTTTTTTATGAAAATCAATAATGACCTTCAAGTAAAGTACCACTTTCGGTGATCAAGTAGTGACTAAAAAGGAAGGGACGTTCAGAACTAGATTTTACAATAATTCTAAATACGAAAGTTTAACTTTCTGCGGCTAACCGTTTTTGAGTTAGGCGAAATACGTACAAACGTACCACTTCCGACCAGCCAATTTTAACCAAAATCTATTAGATTATTTATATTAATATAAAGGTCTTACACACTACATTTTTTTATGAATGTTTATTATCACATTCAAGTAAAGCACCACTTCATGCAGGCAAATTTTAACCTATATAAATCTTATATACCAAATTTCAGATGTTTTGCATTATATTTTAATATAGGTAATTATTGATGAAAGTTTATTATGGCCTTTATGTATAGTGTCGCTTCCGGTTTGCCAATTTTTACCGAATTCTAATATTTTATTTATATTGATATAAAATTCTTATGTACTAAATTTGAGATGTTTTGCATTATATTTTAATATAGATAATTATTGATGAAAGTTTATTTTGACCTTCAAGCAAAGTACCATTTCTGGCCAGCCAATTTTGACGAAAATCTATTATATTATTTATATATATATATATATATATATATATATATATATATATATATATATATATAGTTTTTCATTATATTTTAATACAATTGTTGATGAAAATCTTTTATGACCTTTTAGTAAAGCACCACTTCCGGTGGTCTACTGTAATTGTAATTTTGGGTCGCAATTACAATTACTAATAAAAGTAATTGCAATTGCAATTGTAATTTTACTTATGGATTTCCTAGTAATGGTAACTGCAATTACTTGACGCCGAAATAGAATGAAAAAGAAGCTAAGAGGTACGTTTCAAAATGGCGAGTATCAATGAATCGAATGAAAATTTACAAAAATTACGACAAAATTAAATATAGAGTAAATATGGTTATGACTTGAATTTTAGGTAATTATAATTTTAATTGCTTAGCCTCAAGAAGTAATTGTAATTATACCTGCAATTATTTATCATCAAGAAGTAATTGTAATTGAGAGCCTTAACTACAATTACAGTAATGGAAAGGAATAATTGCAAATACTAAACACAATTAAAGTAATTGTAATTGAAGTTGTAATTAAATACTAATGTAATTAATTACTGCCCAACTGTTGGGTGTAGACAAGGACTGCCACACTGTCGTGACAATACTACCACGACAGAAAACTTTCACCGTGCTAAATAACCGTTTTTGGTGCGTTACGGGTCAGAAGTAGATATTCTGAATAATTATCATTATTATTATTTATTTTTTTATTGAAATATTGTAGTTTTACGCACAAGAACTAGCAACTATATCGATTCCGATTCTTCTAGCTCGCCCTCCAGGAGCTCGCAGACCAGTTCCTGGAGAACAATTGGATTCCCTACACTTTTCCTCCTGGGACAAACCGGCCTAGCCCCCTCCAGCAATCTGCGGCAGGACCCGAGACGTCCAGGTGGGGATAGTTGGTGTTCTAACCGGCTTGAGGTAGTGTCAACCCTCGGTTCTCAGCTCTTCTCTTCAGACCGGCAGGTAAGATAATGTGTATTTACATTATATTATTAACTATATTTCATCTTAAATCCAGCTTCTAATTTATTTAAATCGTTGTAAATAAGCTATGATCAATTTAGTAATATCATCAGTACGACATTTGAAATTATCTCTGTGGTCACATGGTTAAGCATAACCAATGATAAGATACAGAGAGTGTATATTTAATCTTTCAATTGTATTCCGTGAATGCGAGGCAGAATAAGTTCGCTGTCAATCGAAGCGTGTTCTCTGCAAAACCAGAGCTTATCAAGCAGAATACAACTTTACTTTATATAAATTCTGAATATTTAAATAAATTTGGGAGCAATATAAGAATCAACTTTAATGATTTATTAAATAACAAATGTTATTTTCATTAGGCACTCTTTTAGAGTTTTGAGATGGCAAAGGAGGCTTTCAAATAACTAAAAAACTTTTTATTATTCGTTTCAACTATTTTTATTCATAATTGATACAATCCGTCATATTTGAGTGATATAAATGAATCCGTTCATACCATATTTAGGGGCAAAAGTAAATAAATAAAATAATATCGTGTAAGTAAAATGAAAAAAAAATAAGTATATAGAAAAAAATAAAAATTGAGAAATAAACAGTAAAAAGTAATACAGAATTTAATCTGAAAAAAAAAATAAAGAATAATATTATAATTTCTTAACTGATTATTTTAATAAAGACGCAGAATGTATTCCTTACCTAAGGCTATTGATACAATGTGCCTTGGAGGGGAAGGGGGGGGGGTGCATTGTCTCTATTAGGCGAGTTTTATTTAGCTGTCAATGTGAGATGTGCTTTGACTGCTTCCACCTCGGAAGATTTTTTTTCGAAACATCGGATTCTACACGATCTGAAGTAACTGCTAAGTAATCCTAAAATTAAAAAATAAAATTCAGTATTTTTGAATTGTTCTGGAGTGATCTATTTAGCGAGCCTTTGTTTAGAATGTTGATTTGAGATGTACTGTCTCTCATCTGCATTTTCGTGATCTTATCTTTTTCTGTCCTGATAATGCCTGAATTGGCGAAAGGTTCACTGATTAGTCGTTTACAGGTATTTGCGATACTTAAGACTTAGTTTTTGGTATCTTCCAAAAATATCCTAACAATATTTTTTTATTTTTGGTTTTCTCGAACCGATATAATTTTTTTATGTAAAATATTAAATAATATTACATATTATGTTGTTTATTCTCGATGAAATAAAACTCATTATAATTCAGAATTATAGTTTCTTGACAATAAATTTCGAATCTCTTTTCGCTTCGAAATTGTATTGCATCACAATATTAATTTTTTGATTTATTTTAAGATTTTTTTTTTATCGTAATACGCAAATATTTTATCCTTTGTGGTTATAGTGCATATCTCTTGCACTCTTGCTTTGAAATTTTTCTTAATTTTAAAATTTGCTTTGAAATCCAGTTAATTTTAAATATATCATTCTTTAGGTAATCGTATTCTTTTTCGCTTATTTTTCTAAGCTACTGATTCGAAGAAATTTTAGGATAACATTTGAAGGTTACAAAAACAAATACCGAAGTCTCTCAAATAGCAACAAATTACCAGTCAATGTTTCTCTAATTCAGGCATTATCAGGGTAGAAAAAGACAAGATCACTTGTATGCAGACCAGAGACAGCACATCTCATATCAACAGAGGCAGTAGATTTTATATCCTTTACTAAGGTAATATCCCTTTTCCTTCAGTATGCATTGAATATTCTTGGAATGATGTACAATCTTTTTTGTGTGAGTATTTTTTAGGCTGTTGTTGTGAGATGTGCTGTTTCTGATCTATGGAAAAAAAAAATCCAGTAAGTCTTTCAGTTACAGTTCTGGAATATCTAAAATACTAGATTTTTTAAATTTTAGGTTTATTTAGCAGTATTTTCAGATTGTTTATTCCGGTGCTTCAAGAAAAAACCTTTTTGGGCGAAGATTAAGACATTAAAAACATAATAATATTTTTTTTTTTAAATTTAAGCTAACCAACTGTGTATATCCCACACCTTATAAAATAATACATTTTTCGTGTTAATACATTAATATTTTCTTTATTAGCATAAATTAGCTAATACATAATAAATTTATGTCGTAGCTGAAGGCTGGTGAATATAATTTGTTGCACATTTACAGATGGTATCGATGCTAATTGTATTGTGCAACCGAGCGTTTTTACTTTCCGTTGTGTTAGTTAACGTAGGAATAGGGGTCTGGTAATTAAAATCTGCTGGTACTTATTTAGGAAATGAAGTATATTTATATATATATATATATATATATATATATATATATATATATATATATATATATATATATATATATACTTACCTTGCATTTATCTAAATATGTCCTTGTTATATAGGCATAATATAATATAATGGAAGAACTTTATTCTGGGACTACCATAGATCCCTTATGAATAATACAATTGAACAAACAAAACAGAAATAATATCTGGTAATAAGACTACAAAATAAAAATCAATTAATATTTACAATATTTTCAGTAAAATAAATAAGGAAAGAATATTGTAATTATCGGATTTGAAGGCTAGTGGTGATTTATTTAATTAATTTGCCAGCTTAGGCTCTTCAAAATTATTTTATTGTACATCAGAAAAAGGTCAATTCCATCCTAAAGTCATACGAGACGTTTCGGTATTTGCCATTTTCAATCTGAGAAAACAATTTTAATAATAATGTCAACTAATTTATACAATGATTTCAAATACAAATAGGATTCAGGAGTCAAATGGATGCTGTTAATTATTATTATTTAGCTAAGAACCACGCGTATATCACTTTATGGCTTTCATCCTTCTTTCAGCCCACACCTTCTTCATCCTTTCTCCCATTTCCCTTCTACGCTCCTCTATCTACCTCCTTCCTTCCCTTCTTTTCCTCTTCTCCTCTCCACCACAAGGACCTTCTTTCCATCTATCATCCTTCTAAATTTTTCTCTGTTATGGTAATCCTCTTCTCTGATCCTCAGTTTCTCTATTTCTTCCTTTATCTGCTCGGGGTATCCTTTGATGTTTTTAAGTTCCATCACCCTGACAAAGATCTGCTTGTTCACTCTATTCTTGTCCATCCTCTTCATGTGGTCGTAAAATTTTCCTCAATCTCCTTTTACTCATTGAGGTCTAGGTCTTCAGTGCCTTCGTATAGGTCTTCAGGGAAGTACTCTTCTCCCACTTTCCTTAATTAATAATTATATAAATTGAAAGAGGGCATTAGACACATGTATGTAAGTGTTTAAAAGTTTTAGAATCTAATTAGAAAATCATTATATAAATTAGATGACATTATTATTATATTTATTTTCTCAGATTGAAAATGGCATAATGCCGAAACGTCTCGTATTACTTTAGGATGATGTTGACCTTATCCTGATGTACAATAAAATAATTTTGAAGACCCTAAGCAGGCAAATTAATTAAATAAAGTAAATAATACAAATTCTTGTCCCGAAACATATATTTAATGTAAACAAAAAAAAATTAAAAAAACGATACAAGAAAATGATAAATACAAAAATAATGAATTGATTAGCAAAGTTGAAGCTTAAAAACTAAAAACCGGCCTCGGACATTTTGAGGCTTTAGACATTTTTTTCATATAAAATAATATAACTAACAGTTTCAAAACCAATGGAAATAGACAAAAAAGTTATATCTAATAACTACGATATTTTTTATAATTAACAGATTTGAGAAAATTCCTTAAAAATAACAAAAAAAAAAAAAAAACGGAAACCAGATTTGACCTTTTTTGTAGAATGTGGTCCATTTGCGAAACGTTGGCTGTTTAACTATTTACGGTAATTTGAGTTACTTCAAACTTTATTTTTGGTATCTTGCTTATATTAATATTATTATAAATTCTACTTTTTAAGACCTTGTTAACATAAATGAATAAATAATACGCTTAGTGAACCCGTAAGTTCTTACCAATAAATCTCTCTCCACTTCATTTCATCAAAACCTGAATAAACCTCAAGGTATCACCTAATAGTTCGGGAGCTGATTCCAAAAAACGTGCCCGAAAGAAAATTTTGATCATCTAGGTTGATCACTAAAAAATAGTTATTAAGGCGAAGCCTCTGAATATCCGTTTTCTTGACTTTTTCAGATGTTTACGGTCCCGTATCTCAAAAACTATTCCGAATTTTTAAACATATTACAAATAAAAACTTATAGAAAATTTAACGTTCTTTAAAATTGGTTATATCAAAGATTTATCTAAAATGCACTGGGAGCGAGTTATTGAGGAAAATCTGAAAAAAGTCCACTTTCATGAAAATTGTTATTTCAATATTTGTTGGCGTCGGTTGAGAGTAATTCCAAATATGTTGTATGGATATTGTAGGAAATTTTATCATTTACATGATTGGTTATTATGCATTTTGCATTAAAGCGCACTGAAAAATAGTTATTAAGGCGATACCACTGAATATCTAACTTGTTGGCGTTTTTTTTTTTACATTTTGAAGATTTCATTAGGTGTTTCGAATTTTAAAGAATACAAAATATAAAACTTGTAGGAAATTTAACGTTATTTAAAATTGGTGATGTATAAGTTTTACTTAAAATGCACTGGGAGCGAGTCACTGAGGAAAATCTGGAAAAAGTGACGGTCAACCTCTAGGACGCTCACTTGTCGGATATCCTTTTAATGAGTCGTTCTTTATCCATTCCGACAACTTTATTCGCTTATATCATTCGCCGCGATCTCATCACCCCAGTTGTATTAATCGGGCGCAAGTCACGCGATTCGGGTCCTGATAAATCGCCTAAATTCTTCTAGCCAAATGTTCTAGCGAATTCTTTATCTATAAAAATCTTAAGGGATCGTTCTTCGTTTAATGTAAGAGGACTTTGTAAATTATAACATTTAATTATCTTGAAAAAAATACGTGAGCTAAGTAATTTCACTTTTAACTTCGTCTTTATTTCGACGTTGTTTTTTGAAAAAGGCTTAAGCGCCAAAAATTCGAAATTTAGGCTTCAATTGATTATGGGACCACCTCTATCGATTCCAGCTGACGATTTATCGAAAAAAAAAATTGAAAATGGTCTGAAAATCTAATATTAATGAGGTAAGCACCAAATACTAACCACTCTCAATCCTAACTCTGACCTTAAACAGTGCTAGAAGGCTTAAAAATATATCACTACCTTGGAAGAAGAACGGTACAACTCCAAAAGCTGTACTTTTGGGAAAAAGACGCTTGATGTTTTCATCATCAAATTTCAATTATTTATTACAGGCTGCCTTAAAATTGTTTAAATTTGAACCCATTTGTAAGTAAATGCTTGGAGGCAACTTGTGTAAGATATTTTTTTGTTCCAAATATATTTTTAGACATAAATGTTTTGACTTGAGATATTTTTGTTTAAAAAACAAATTCTCTCCTGCGGTCACAAAACGAATATTTTTTGTCTCTTTTCATCATAAAAGAATAATCATCTCGTTGATTACGATTACACAAAAATTGAAAAATCGTTAATTTTTTAGTTATGGCCGTCTTCTTCCAAGATAGCGATAATTATAAAGGTTTTGCCAGGTAAATAAACTTCTACTATATACGATAAAAAAATTTTTTTTAAAAAAATATTGTTATTTAGTGAAAAATCGTTTCATGTGTTTCCTGTAAAATTTTCTAAATGGCCTTTATACTTTTTTTAAAGAAATACGTCGATTAATTCACTATAAATAAATTTATTCCTAACTCTCAGTCTATTTTTACTCAATTAAGTTATTTTTGAATTTTCAAGTTGCATTTCTAAATTTTTTTTTTATCTAGAAAAATTATTCCTTTCATAATTTAATTCATGTTTAAAAATTCAATATTGAAAAAAAAAAATCAAAAATATTTTTTAATGTACAATTTTTCACTTTCATTTTTACTTATTTGCATTAGGTTTTAGGATATTTAATTACAATAATATTATTAAACTGAATTTATTCCAGGGCCAATAATAATTCTATAAAATTACGAAAATTACGATGAAATATTTACTACTGTATTTTATTATCATCTTGTATATATATTTTAATTTAATATAAATATACATACATATATATATATATATATATATATATATATATATATATATATATACACAGTGGAGCGTCGATTATCCGAATGTCAGTTATCCGAACGTTCGATTATCGGAACTTTTTTTTTTTTTTATGTGTGTAATTTTAATTAATTTGATTATGAAATTTTATATGCCACAGCATTAATTTTGATAAAGCTTTGATTAGATACACTTTAATTATTTTTTTACATACAGTTAAATACATATTTTTGTTAATTTCATTATGTACATGTGACTAAGTTAAACAATTTCTTGTACTTTATGACACTGGTTTTTTTTCACTATGCACATACATACTATATTTATATAAATAAATAAACATGTTTTTTTTACAAAGTTGTTGTTTTAGATCTTCCTTTTCCTTATTATATATAAAAAAATAAAAACTAAATTAATAAATAATCTCTCTCTCTCTCTCTCTCTATATATATATATATATATAGTGTGCGAGTACGTGAATTTCGATTATCCGAACTTTTGATTATCTGAAGCACCACTGACAACATAAGTTCGGATAATCGACGCTCTACTATATATATATATATATATATATATATATATATATATATATATATATATATATATATACCATATATACAATAATAATATATATCAATTTAATATATATTTTCTCATATATTTTGTAGGTTATTACCATATGTTACTACTTCCCAATTTAAAATAATTAGAGATTGATCCTTCTATACCATCATGCGGATGTAAACTAATTTAAAATATGTTTCTACTTAATGATCTACGACTAAATCCTTTTCTGATGTTTTCAAGAAAATATTATTATATTAAAAATATTCGGAGTTTTATAAGGAAACTGTTTTAGCAATCATGATAAATTTTATTTGAGAATGTCTTTCTTATCATATGCGCCCACTCGACACCTTATCGTGAAATAACTGCTATTCTGAAGAAAAAACTGCTATTATGAAGAAATTTTCCGAGAAGTTTTTATAGTAGGTTATTTTATTTTGATATATTGTAACATTGTTATTACATACCCTTTGTCTATTTATTTGCAATTAACTGTCTTATTGTTGTAATGGTCTGGAAGGGGCTCTTTAAATTCCCATTGGGGTTTACCTGCTGGTTACCTGCTTTAGGGTAGATGTACCGAACCCCAGCAATGCTCCTGGTTACTATGCTAACTCAGACAATAGATTTTAAAATAGAGTTCCTAAAATCCATTCCTTGACTAGAGATTTAGAAAGTTTTTTATTTTTGTGAATTTTTGACTATAAAAAAGAAAATTGAAGATCTTTTAAGGACAAATATAAAGCAGAAAATACCTTACCAAGGCTCTGAAAATGAAATCATTACGAATTATTAATTAGTACCTGGGTATATGATTCACCTGTAAACTATTCTTGAAGGACTTGATATTATAAGTACCTATATATTACTTTCACTTACCTTTATACGAAATATATAGTAAGGGAAAGTATTGCGATCGTGAAAAATTTCGAATCCGAGTCTGTGTTGTGTGTGCGTGTGGTAAATCGAGCTACAAAACGAAAAGTTGTCCGAAAATGAAATTGCGTATTTAAGGTAAGTATAATCCTGTGATGTTACAGCAACTTTTTGTTCAAAATCGACTTATCAGAAGTGTCACTTTACTAGGCTGTTACAAAAGTTCTTATGCATTAGTATAGCTTTATTTCAGATTTCATATTTTAAACATTATTGAATACTACTCTTCAAAGTAAAGTCCATTGTTTTCAACTACTTTCACACATCTTTCTGCCAATAATTGGATTTGATTCCGGTACCACTCCCTTAGGTTTTGAGGCAAAGAACTCTTCAGATCCTATTTTTACGTCCTCATAATTGTCAAAGATCCGACCTTTTAAAAAATGAGCCATTTATCTAAAAAAACCATAATCTGATGGTGCAATATCTGGGCTATAGACAGGATGAGGAAAAAACATTTACTCCTTGCAGTTCCGATAATTTTTCCTTTGTCTAACGAAAACGATGTACAGCGGTAGTGTCGTGTTGTGAAATAGTTTGGTTCCTGTTGACCAAAGTTGGGTTTTTTGCGATCAAAATTACATAAACTCTGTCTAGCTGTTCAAAGTAAAGATATGAGTCCCTACTACGGCCGATAAATCACGAGTAGTTGCATGTGGGTCCTGGTTCACACATTCAAGAAGAACGTCATCATCAACGACCTGATCTGGGTTGTGCGGCGATATTTCGATGGATAATTGACTCTTCTTCTTTGGCACAAATTTCTTCGGCGGCTGCCTTTGAGCTCAACCTTTTTTTCCAGTAATGTCTCAAAAAAAACGCAAATCACGATTTTTTCTTCTGACATTGCACGTGCGTTTTAAAAATGTAAATGACCCCATTAAGCCAACTCAGATCACAAGGAATTATAGGATTAGTCAAAATAAACATTGTCATAAATTGTAGGAACAAAAACAATTATGAGAGTTGGAATTAAGGGTTGTGTTCATATACTAGCACTTTTGTAACAACCTAGTATATCATCGATTTTACATATTTTTACAATTTTCTCGAAAAAGGCTCTTAACGATTCTGATTAAATTATATTATTATATAATTATATTATATCAATGTACAATTAAATGCTCTTTAATCTCAGCTTAGGTCTTATCCTCATTGAAATAGTCTGACAGGGCTAAAAATGCCGAATTTTCAATATGACTTCTTCTATTCTTCTAAAGTATCTTTAATTTTGTTTATTTGAAATAATTTACCATCTCTCATCGTGAATGATAATAAAAAAAAAAAAGGATAAATATTAACAATGAAGAAATTTGGCAAAAATAAGATTAGTAATAATGATGTGTAGGTACTATACCGTTCGGATGCTAAATATTTTAGAAAAAATTTATATCCAACATTATTATTTTTTATTTTATTTTTTCCTTCCATAATAACCTTATGGGAGGGTCGTGTATTTGTAAAAAAAATTACAGACTCCATGGTATTATAGGCATACTACCTGTATAGTAACATTATACATTTGAAAAATAAGCATTGTGTATTGCAAAGACTAAAGTATGAAGAAAAACAAGAAACAAATAAACAAAACATAATGTACAAAATATTGAATAAAATAAAAAGATAAAAAAATAATAAAAAATAAATAAAGTATTGAGTAAGAATATATAATAAAAATATTGAATCTTAAACTAAACCTGAAATAATGACAATTAAACTAAATAATACAATTGAGTAATATACGAAGCACAATAATTTTACAATTATACTAAATAATTCAAACAAATAATATGTAAAATACAAAAATACATAATAATAATAATATATAAAACAGTACTATGTAATGTGCAATTAAATAATAGAGACAATTAGAAGAATAGTGTACAATCATTATCCAATTAAGTAAAAACTAAAAAGAAGAACTTAAGATAAAAAATAAAAAAATAAATCTCCCCTCCCCCCCAAAAAAAAGAAATACAATTGAAACCACAAAAAAAAAAAAGATGGTGGGAGTCAATGTTTGAATCTTATGTAAATTTTTATTCCAGATTGATTGAGGGGCGAATTTCAGTAACTCCCTCACCGATTTGGCTTGGGGCCAAGTGCCCCCCTCCATCATGATAGTCTTACTATCCAACATATAATGTCGTAGAAGGTAATGGATAGTGACGAAAATCATATAAATTTAAGTAATTGTTATTGCATTTAATAATTTCTACTTTTATATTATTTAATAAAAAATATATTATATTATATAATTTCTATTACTTTCGGAAGTTTACATTACTAAATTAATATATATATATTTTTTTTTTTATGAACAAGAATTCTACCTTTGTTCAGTGTGACATCGATACAAGTCAGAGCAGATAATCCCTAATGTAATAATGATTTAAACAAATTTTAATATTGGACGTAATAGACGAAATAATTTACTTTAAAAAAAAGAGACTTTAGGAAATTACTACCATTTATTTTATATTAGAAAAAAACAGCATAATTAAGAAAGAAAGAAAGAAAACCTAGAAGATGAAAGATAATTTCGAAACGTTGGTTTGTTTGTGGGTAAAAAATTTTAAATTTTGAAAAATAATAAAGATATATTGAGGAAAGTTGTGCTTGTTCACACACACACACACACACACACAAAAAAAAAATTAATTTTGAACAATATATGTTTTCATGGAAACTAAATAAAAAAAAATTTAAATTTATTTAAAGTAGTAAAGTAAATGAAAGTTATGGAATACGCGCACCGCACCTGATTTTTTTTAACGAAAAAAAAAATTTGGTATTTGCATTCATTATCTATTTTTTACATTTTCTTGACCTCCGCTTTCATAATTTAGTTATTCTGTAAGATCTTTCTAAACAATAAGATTACGAAATCCTTCTCTAGGTAATATATTGGCAGAATCCGATGATGAATTTATTATCAACAATTAAATTTTATTAATAATTTAATCGATTATAATTTAATATTAATAATTTAACCAAAAAAAATTTCTGAAAAAAATCTTAATTTAGAAAATTTTCGAATTTATTCTGGGGTTATTGAACCCATTGAACCTATTTTGGGTCCTTATGTTTGGTAAGAATGAATCGAGAATGAGCGTGTTTTTGTAATTTCGTGTCACGAAACTGTAATAATTTAATTGGACTGTGCTTTAAAAACAATGCGAGAGGAAGGGCCCGTCCTAAGGGCGTCTTAATCAATGGGAACAAATACTATAGGCAATATCTATTAATTTATTCCAATTTGTTTCAGTAAAAAAGTGGGAAATTATGTACAATAACAACGTGGATAGATAGCAACATACGTAAATTATAATAACTTATATATTTTTACTTCCTTGTACGTAGTGAAGGAAGTATTTTAATCGCGAAAATTTTCGGTTTTCAGATTCCATTTTGACCATTCCTGAATCCATATTGACTAGTTTCGTCTTGACGTCTGCACGTACGTTCGTACTCGCATAACCCAAAAAAGGTTAGCCGTAGAAAGTTAAACTTTTGTATTTAGAATTGTTGTAAAATATAGTTGTAAACCTCTCTTTTTGGTCACTGCATGATCACCGGAAATGATACTTTACTTAAAGGTCATAATTGATTTCCATAAAAAAATATAATGCAAAACTTCTCAAATTTAGTATTTATAAGTTATATATTGATTTAAATAACATATTAGATTTTAGTCTAAATTGGGAAACCGGAAGTGGTATTTTACTTGAAGGTCATATTAGAATTTCATCAAAAATTATATTAAAATATAATGTAAAATATCTCAAATTTGGTAAATTGGACTTTTATATCGATATGAATGTATTTATTAGATTTTGCTAAAAATTGGTGAGCCGAAAAAGGTACTTTACTTGAAGGGCATAATAAGCTTACATCAAAAATTATATTTAAATTAAATACATAAATCATATGTTTCGGTAATGAAGGTTACAAACGCAATTTGGTTTCCAATCCAATTAAACATTTTTATTACTTGTTTCAAGTGTTAACATTGAGTGTAAAATACTGGTTTTCCTACCCATTTGTGTGTGTTTGTGTCAATAGATGGATGTCGCGACGCCGAGTGTTGTTTTTGAGATACTCCGATCTTCGGAAACTATTAAAGATTCAGGATCATTTTTTGAACCACCGATTTATAGTTTAATTGGCGTACAAGGAAGTCATGTGTTGTCCACATCAGATATTTTAATATAACTATTTTAAATGTTATCGTGTTTCAACATTATAACAATGTTTTAACAATATATCTCAACTATATAACTTCTTGTACTTTATTTTATAGACACTCTCTGTTTCATAATTAAGTGCAAAAGTACAACTACTATTTAGCTTATGACTTATTATGCCTATGACTAACATAAAATGTTAAAATAGAATAACATTTAAAATAGTTATATTAAAAATAGTAAATAAAAAAAGTAATTGAATACAATTATTATTATCTAAATAATACTATAATAATCTAAATAGGACTTTTATATCGTTATGAATGTATTTTTATGCGGTTAAAATTGATGAGCCGAAAAAGGTATTTTACTAGAAGGTCATAATAAGCTTACATAGTAATAAAGGTAATAAAGGTTACAAACGCGATTTGGTTTCCAATCCTTCGGTAATAGATTTTTATATCAATATAAATAATATAGCTGTTTAGAGTGCTGAGTGAATATGGTGTAGACCAGAAAACGATAAATCTGATCTGATCGGAACTTACTCTAAAGTTAAGTTTAGGAGCGAAGTCAGCAGGTCATTTGAAATAAAAACAGGACTAAGACAAGGCGACGGGTCGTCTCCCATCCTGTTCAACGTAGTACTGGACAAAATCATGAAGATATTCTGGGAGACTAATAGATCAGGAGCCAGATTGGGAAGAAGGAATGATAGGGTGGAAGTGAAGTGCCTAGTCTTTGCAGACGACCTGGCATTACTAGCAGAGAGTGAACAAGAGGCGATTGATCAGATCAATGAGCTGAAAGAGATAGCAGGTATAACCGGGTTGAAGAAATCGTTTAAGAAGACAGAGATGATGACCAACAATAAGAAAATAGGGGAAAATATTAAAACCAAGTAAGGAGTGATCAAAACAGTGAAACAGTTTAAGTATCTGGGAGAAATGATGAACTACAATGGAGGAGACGGATAGACGACAAAAAGTCAAGAAATAAAGCTTGATTGATTGAGATGTTTTATAAAAAATATTTACAACAAGAAGAACCTCTCCAGAAAGACTAAAGTCAGACACTACGAGAGTAAAACCTGTGGTACAATCTGTGGTAAAACCTGTGGTATTATATGGAACGGAAACAGCGGGTTTTACCAGCACAGAGAGACTGCTGAGAATAGAGAGAAAGATATTGACGTGTATCCATGGGCCAAGGAAAGTGGGAGAAGAGTACTGGCCAAAGAACAAAGACCTGTACGAAGGCATTGAAGTTCAGTTGACATCCGCATGATGGTATAGAAGGATCAATCTAATTAGAAATTGATAAATTATTTGCCACTTCTGTAATTTTGTTTTATTGAGAACTAGTTTCAAATATTATTCAAATGTTAGTTACAAATTCATCTTCAGTTCTAAAAACACACAAAAAATTCAAAAATAAGCAATTCAAAATATAGTTTGGTATTATTATGCATATTAAATTAGATTAATATAAATCAGTATTATAAACACATTTATAAATTATGAATTTAATTAAGACAAGAAATCAAATACATGTTGGTACTCTGCAAAGGTTTAAGTAGATTATATCAAATAGAAAAGGTTACATTGGTTTGTTCTCGCACTGAACTAGTAATAGAAATAACTGTAATGGAAGAAAGGTGAGGTGTTTGCAGGTAAATGGTACGGTTTAGGGGCAAGGATCGGTGTTTTTCCAGTAATTCCTGTAATTTTTTGTATAATTGTAATATATAATGATAAAACTTAAAATCCATTAATATACTAGTTCATTAATTTACTAGCTCTTTAAAAATTCAAATACGATAAGATAACATTCAAAATTCAGATAAAACAATCTTTATAGTGTATTAACAATTTTTAACCAGCACTCTCTGTCCTCATCCAGTTTGTTCCCTCTCTGCGGGTTATTTCGTCTCTCCACCTCATGTATGGTCTTCCTCTCCTTCTCACATGGTCTATCGGATTCCATTCGGTAATGCTTTTCGACCACCTGTCGTCCTTCAGCCTGGCCTGATGACCAGCCCACCTCCATTTTAGTTTTTGGGCTTCCTTACTTAAACTTCTGACTTTTACCTGAGAAAAAAATTCTTGTGTCTTTATCTTCTCCCTCCTTCTGTTTCCCACCATACTCCTCAAAAGTTTCATTTGCATTGTATCCAGTTTCTCCTGTTCCTTCTTGGTTAGTGCCCAAGTTTGAGATTGTGGGGTAAATACAAGACTTAAGCACCTTAACTTTTAGGCCGATTGTGAAATTACCCTTAAAGGTTTTCTTTAAGGACCAGTATTTGTGCCATCCTATTTTCAGTCTTCTATCCAATTCTTTAATGAGTTTTTTTTTCTAAAGAAATTTCCTGTCCAAGATAAATGAATTGTTTTGAATATTCTGTAACATGTTCTCCGATTTTTACTATCTGTTCATCTGTATTTGTAATTATTTTTGATTTTTGGTAATTTATTTTTAGGCCATATTTCTTACATTTATCAATCAAATCATTGATCAGTTCCAGTAATACTATATATATATATATATATATATATATATATATATATATATATATATATATATATATATATATATATATATTAATTTGAATTAATTAAAAATTAATATATTAATTAATTGAATTAATTTGACTTATGGTGAAACGAATCGTTATCTGCTATTTTTTTCATGAATAAATTAGATACAGGACGAGGACAAGGCAATTCCGATAGCATTATCAATTTTTCTGTTGATTCCAGCAGTTTTTGTGGTTCTGTGGCTACACAGGCCTTCCCCGATACCGGGGTAGTTCTATTAACTCACTTAGTTTTCTCTCTGTCAGCAAACATGGAGAATATTAGGTGAGTATTTAGTTATATTTTCGAAATTATACGAGTTTGTGGGATGTATATTGTGTGTTTAATAAAATATATGTAAATTGGAGCCCGAAATTATAATGCAGCCCATTTGTAGATGTAAAATCAAAGATCATACACTACTTGTTTTTTCTTTATTTATTTATTGTTTACAAACAGAAGAAGAAAACATTCTATAAGACTATTACTGCATGAGAGTATTTTGTGTATATAGGTAGCACTGAAATGACTATTCTATGTAAGAAGATCCCGTAGCCTTCTTCTTTTCATACGCCTCGAAGGTTTATCGAGAATTGATTTGGATGACAGTTATAGAAATAGTGTGTTTCTTTGGGTATGCAGTTTGCAATTGAAGGATCCATATCTATTTTGTACAAACTCTGCAACATATGGAGTATTGAGGTTGATATGGATAATTTCATCAGTGATATAATAAGGAGCATTTAGGATTCTGCGTGAGAATTTTGGATTATAAAGATTAGATTTGGGAGGAATTTAATGGTTTATGGAGCCGTTATGCACAACTCCGCACGTCACCATTATTCTATATAAATTACGTGTTTTCTAAACGTTTCTTATAAAAAATTTATTCATCGAAGAATTCTAGGCTCGATCAAGACTGGCTCACTGCGATAGATCGTCTTCTGTCTGACATGTACAGTGCAATCACTACTATATATTATTACGGTAGTATAGATCCCTTTTCCGGCTCTCAGGAGCGATGGATTTTGATGAATGAGTTGTCAAAAGAAAGGAAATTTCATGGAGATGTGACGAATTCCAATTTTGTTGCTTAAATTCATACTAGGGCTTAAATAAAAGTGATGAAAAAACAGGGAGGTTTCAAAGATTTGACGACTAAGAGTCGACGGATCGAGACGAGACAAGTTGTATTTTAAAGATTTTGACGCGGGCTTCAAGATCATGTATGATCCCATTGGTCCAGCGTTTTAAAGCTTAAAAACCTACCGTTTTCGAGATAATGCACGATATAGGTCCGCACGGGCCCTATGCCATCTTGCGTACGTACCGTTGTCATGGCAACTTTATATCAATTTGAGTCTGTTTACAAAAACTTTTAATGAGTGGAAAATTATATACTGTTTCCCATGTCCAACCCTAAAGGGCACTGTTAATTATGAATACTATACATAGAAAATGGTATAGCTGAATCTAATTGCCTAACTGTTAAATTGAAGAGATGTTTTTCAGTGGGGTAAGCTAATTACTTATCAAGTATGCGCTTTAACTTCAACATATTCATTACAAACCATGTAGCGTCACCAAATGTGTATGTTAGATAAACTTTTTTGGTAATATTATATCGTTTACAAGAATAAATATGTTTCCCTAATATCGCTTATATTTCTAATGTATTAGGGATTAGAAGAAGATGAGATACCTAATGCGAGAGTTCTCGCTCGGGTATACTAGCAAGTTGTAATACGAGTATCGTACATTAGATCGCCAGCTCGCTGTGATCCGAGATCGCAGATCGCAGATAAGTTGTGGTACAGTTTTTTTTAATATATATTTTTTTTAACGCCTATTTCGAGATACAATCATTCCTTTATTGATTTCTTAGTTGTAACTAAAATTAATTCGTAGCTTTTTCTGTCTACAAACACAAAGAAAGCTGCCTGAAGAGCACTTAACCCTCTCAGGTCAACCACAACCATCCTTTCAAACAAATCGATAGACCTTGCCCTTATCATATGGATATTCAGCCACGAATTCGTCAATTTTATTATTTAGAAATATTGAGCACTTGTGTTTTTTTTTTTTGTTTTTTTGGTATAGTTATTGTGATATTTGCGGAAGGTTTTCTGCGAAATATAAATTATGGACTCATGCATTGGCCGAAACTCTTTCGCCGAAGTTGTTTTCTGATAAACCACGAAACCTTATAAAATATTTATTTTATTTATTTATTTATATTTTTACGTTTGTTGACCTTTTATACATTTTAATTTTTATAATTAATTATTGATAATTGTTCCATTTGTTTAATTATCACCTAAAATATGATGAGCCACAAAATTGCACGTTTCTTAAATATGGCAAGAACGTTTTTCTGCATATGATTATTTTTAATAAAGATTAAAAATAACGTTTACTGTTATTTTTACTAATGTAATAATTGCTTTTTCTGACATTATAGATTTGATTATATTTCATTTTATTTATAGTTTAATTATATTTTTATTTGGTGATAGTTATATTCTTCAAAGATAATTCAAAGAATATTCTCGGGTTAAAAAATAATAAATTATATAAGATTTTGTTAAATTCGATTCAATTTTACTCTCACTTATCTATATATGAAATATACAGTAAATGAAAGTATTGCGATCGTGAAAAAATTCGAATTCGAGTTTTCAACTGAAATACACATTTTAAGGTTTCTTAAGTCCAAATAACCAAGTCCCACAAAATGGTGTGTGTGTTTATGATTAAATCGAATAAGGTAATGTGTTCGAGTGACGAAAAAAACACAAACTTTTTTTATATGGAAACTAAAATAATGTTTCCTTAGAATGCTTGTATTTTTTCCAAGGAAACTAAATGGATTTTCAATTGGAACCAAACGTATACGTTTAAAATTTTATTTTTCTTTAACAAACCAAAAATATATAGTGCATAGAATTGTAATACTAATTGTTTCAACAAATATTTTACTGTACTTTTGAGAGAAATGCTATTTCTAGTAGTGTTTATGAAAATTCCTTAAAATTATTTTAGAAAGTAAGTGAAAGGGGCGCACCAGATTTTGTTTTTTTCAAACTTTATCCCTAAGTGACTAGTATGCTTTTTTAGATATGTAAGATAGTTAAATTTTTTAAGTAGTGCTATAACTATATCGCGGACTTACAGAGTATACGTTTGATGCCTTCATAAATAAAAAGAGTATCATGTCTTCTCGAAACTGTAGCAACGCATCTTCTAGAAATTTCTTAAAGTAATCAAAGTTTTTTTTTCCTCCATTAACCGAGGACTTTCCAAAAGATTATAACGTTGGGAAAAGTTTGAAACCAAGTAACTGTCAATTCCCAACTTTTCAAGAAGAGACAAATAACTTTTAAAAAATTAAATTTTCATCATATTGAGGTCGTGTTTTTTTAAAAATAGTGTGCATTAGCAAGTGATATACAATCGAGTAGAAGAAAATAGCAATTAATAGTTGTACATACAATTTATACAAAATTCAAACAAAATTATTCTAAATCAAACCGTTTTGTACTTACATTGTTTCATAATTTGCCGACGATAAATTCTAATGAAAAACCAAAGTTTTTGAACGTAAAAGGGTTTTACGTCAATAAAAAAAGAAAAAAAAAAGACAACGATAAAATTTAATTAGGGATTGATAAATTATTTACCACTTCTATAATTTTGTTTTTATTGAAAATTAGTTTCGATCTTCATTTCTAAAAACACACAAAAATAAGCAATTCAAAATACAGTTCGTATTATCCTACATATTAAATTAAATGTAATATAAATTAGTATTATAAAGCATTTATGAATTATGAATTTAATTAAAACAAGAGATCAAATACATGTGGTACTCAGCAAAGGTTTAAGTAGATTATATCAAACAGAAAAGGTTACATTGGTTTGTTCTCGTACTGAACTAGTAATAGAAATAACTGTAATGGAAGAAAGGTGAGGTGTTTGTAGGTAAATGGTACGCTTTAGGGACAAGGATCGGGTTTTTTCCAGTAATTCCTATGAGTAATTGTTTTTTCTTTTATGAATGGGAATAAATGTAACATTGAACTGTTGGAGATATTTATTTGGCCATTTAAGCAAAAATATTGATTGGATTTGAACGATTTTATTATTTCAAGTGCTTCATATATATTTACTGCTTAATTTTATATCTCGAGTTTGAAAAATTACAGTGAAATGGTTTTTTTTTCATCAAAACATTCATTTTTCAGAGTATATTAAAGGAAAAATATAAACATTCAGAAATAATCGATATTTGTTCGAATAAATTTAAAAAGTGCTTGAATTATTAAGTAAGCTTGCCTTATACCAAAAATTATGGCAGGTTTTTATAAAAAAAAATCTTTTTAAAAAAAATCATCGAAAAAAAATGAGTTCCATGGATGTGGATACTCAAAATTTTCAATTAAAGTCGCAAAATTACGTTTGGGTTTGAAACTCCTTATCTATATCCAGTATATCCGATATGGAAGTTTTTGGAATCGATATAAGAAGGGAAGTTTCTTCTTTCCCTGCATATAAAAAAACTAATGCATTATCTTTTTTTTTTTTTTTTTTTTTTTTTTTTACACAGACCTTCCAAGATAATGCGATAATTGTTTATATGTATGGTTAGAAGAAACTTCCCTCTTTCTAAAGAGTCCAAGAACTTCGATATGGAGTACACTGGAGACGAGAAACGTAATTTTGTGGGTTTTTTAAAAAATCTGACGGAACTGAAATTTTTTTTTCAACATTAAGGGGTTTTGTTTTGCTGAATAAAAACCGGCCTACATTTTTGGTGTAAAAAATTTACAAGGCTAGTTTACTTAATAATTTAAGCACTATTTTAATTTATTTGACCAAAAATCAATTTTATTTTAATTTTATATTTTTCTTTTTCTTCTTATTTTTATTCTGAAAAACAAATGTTTTGCTGGAAAAACCATGCCTCTATCACTTTCATCAACTCGAGATATAAAATAAAGCAGTTTCAGTGCGTGTTTTTTTTTTCTTATCTCATAGTGTCCATTAGACGAAAAGATTAGTTATGTGTCGAGCTTTCGGTGAGGGAGAGAAATGCTTTATTACAGCAATGCTGCCCAATTACCCAACTAAATAAACAACATATTAATCAATCTATATCTAGACATACAATAATATTATACATAATATTCATAACAATTTTTTTTTCTTTCATTCCAGTTTTAAACACATTACAATTATCATTACATTACCCATATTATATCAGTTCCTTTTTTTTTTTTTTTTTTTTTTTTTCCTTTTTTCCCTTTGTCTGCTATAGATCTTATATTACTCTCTAATACATCCGTTATCTCTCTTTTCCGGTGAAATCGAATGTTCAAATTTTAGAAACGCATACTTGAGCATCAAAAACAGTAAGATGTAAACAGATACATCGTCCGTCGGTTTTTTCCCAAAACTCTCTTTATTGATTTAAACCTAACATAATTGTGAATTTCGAAGATATTTACCGATGCACAAACTTATCAATTTTATAAGAATCAAAATTACACAATGCCTATTTAATGTCAAGAATAGTTTCATTGAGTGCACAATGGCCTGGTCTTATCGAGATATGATCAAGTTACTTGATTATCTGAAATTTATTAAATTTTTACTTAATGACTTATCACAATAAACCGACAATATCTCCTATTTTTAAGCAGGTATTTACAGCTTCATTTATTCAAAAGAAAATAATAGATTGCTAATTAGCAAGGCAGAAGGCAGATCAACTTAAAGCTAACGTGTTGGGCTCGGCCGAACTGTTCCATATTAAACAATTGGTCGTCTGATAGTGGACAGTTTGCATAGTTCTATGCCCGCTCAATAATGAATCGAGTCCTTCAACAGAAATATGAACGAATCCTACTTGAATAGTAAAGGCAATCGATCTTTTATCTCCCACCTTCTGACTATTCTACGATATCGCTTCGTTCAACAGTCCTTCAGAATCGAGTTGAAAATTATAAATTACGTCATATAACGAGAATGAAAATTTATTATTATTCATTATTAATAATTACTATTCAAATAAATAAAACGCTTAGGGAACCCGAAACACCTCCCTCCACTGAACTCTATCAAAACTCAGTTGATGTCCGCATGATGGTATAGAAGGATCAACCTAATTAGACATTAATAAATTATTTGCCACTTCTATAATTTTCTTTTTATTAAAAACTAGTTTCAAATGTTATACATTGATCTTCAGATCTAAACACACACAAAAATTCAAAAATAAGCAATTCAAAATACAGTTTGGTATTATTATACAAATTAAATTTAAATTTAATATAAATTAGTATTATAAAACATTTATGAATTATGAATTTAATTAGTCAAGAGATCAAATATATGTTGGCACTCTCCAAGGTTTAGGTAGATATATGAAACAGAAATCAATGTAACCTGTTTGAAATGTTTTATAATACTAATTTATTTTAAATTTAATTTAATATGTATAATTATACCAAACTGTATTTTAAATGGCTTATTTTAGAATTTTTGTGTGTTTTTACTTCCTTGTACGAAGTAAAGGAAGTATTGTAATCGCGAAAATTTTCGGTTTCCAGATTTCGACGGAAACATCCATTTTGACCATTCCTGAATCCATTTTGTCTAGTTTCATCGTGATGTCTGTACGTACGTACGTTCGTATCTCGCATAACTCAAAAACGGTTAGCCGTATAAAGTTGAAATTTTCTATTTAGGATTGTTGTAAAATCTAGTTGTGAACCTCCCTTTTTGGTCACTGCTTGATTACCGGAAGTGGTACTTTACTTGAAGGTCATAACTGATTTCCATAAAAAATGATATTAAAATACTATACAAAACTTCTCAAATTTAGTATTTATAACTTATATATTGATTTAAATAACATACTAGATTTTGGTCTAAATTGGAAAACCGGAAGCGATACTTTACTTGAAGGTCAAATTAGACTTTCATAAAAAATTATATTAAAACATAATGTAAATTATCTTAAATTTGGTAAATAGGACTTTTATATCGATATGAATGTATTTACTATATTTTGGTTAAAATTGGTGAGCCGAAAAGGGTACTTTACTTGAAGGTCATAATAAGCTTACATCAAAAATTATATTTAAATTAAATACATAAATCATATGTTTCGGTAACAAAAGGTTACAAACGCTATTTGGTTTGCAATCCAATTAAACATTTTTATTACTCGTTTTAAGTGTTAAAATTGAGTGTAAAATACTGGTTTTTCTCCTATTATTTATCTGACACATATGTGTGTCAATAGATGGATGTCGTGACGCCGAGTGTCGTTTTTGAGATACTGCAATCTTCGGAAACTAGTAACCAAATTCAGGATCACTTTTTGAGCCACCGATTTATAGTTTATTAGGCGTACAAGGAAGTCATGTGTTGTCCACATCAGATATTTAGAATAGAAGATGAATGTATAACATTTGAAACTAGTTTTCAATAAATGTATATAGGTATGAATGTGTTAATGTGACTTAATATATGATAATTAAATTATGAATAACTAAATACGATAACTTAAAATGAATAATTAAATGAATAACTTAATATGTGAGATGATTTATTTTATTTTTACTTAACTTAATTTTTTCTTTTCTTGGTTGTCTACTTATTTTGCTATTATTTAAATTGTCTATTTATTAATTTTTACTAGTAATGCACATTTTTTTTTTTCGTTTTATATGATATTTATTATTTTTATTTTATCTCCTTATTTTTTTTTTTTTCGTTTGTCTTGTATATATGGAATGAATGGATTCTTATAGCTTTAATACTATTGCCCTTGAGTGTGGAGGCTTGTATTATTTTTCAAATAATAAAAAATAATCCTAAAATAATCCAGGTAATCCTCTTCAAAAAGAGGATTACCTGGACAGAGAGAGATTTAGATGGAAGAAAGATGGAAAGAAGGCCCTTGTGGTGGAGAGGAGAAGAGGGGAAGAAAGGTGGACAAAGGAGCGTAGAAGGGATATGGGAGAAAGGATGAAGAAGGTGTGGGCTGAAAGAAGGATGAAAGCCATGAAGAGATACGCGTTGTCCTCAGTTGGCCTTGATCGCGATAAATAAATAAATTATACAATTTGGTTAAAATTGGTGAATTTACTTGAAGGTCACAATAAACTTACATAAAAAAATTATAGTAAAACTAAATAGAGAGATCACATTTTTCTACCATACCTGTCTAGGAATCCATTTTGTTAGTCTTTTTTAGACTGTCTATGTGAGATGTGCAGTCTCTGGTCTGGGTTGAACTGACATAACATTCGAAACTAGTTTTCAATAAAACAAATTTATAGAAGTGGCAAATAATTTATCAATCTCTATCAAAGCTCAAATCCTCATGATCCGATATAACACAATCCTCCCATCTACGTTTTGGTCGACCCCTAGGATATTTTTCCGTCTGTTAATTACGCTGATTAACCTTTTAGTTAATCGTTCGTTATTCGTTACGATACATTTCCTTTTCATTCTCCGTGATGCTATCACGTTAGCTGTATTTACTGTATGAAAGTCACTCAAGGCTGATCTTTCTTCGCTTTAAACATTCTAAACAATACTTTATTTTCAAAAATCTTCTCTCAACGTAAGCCATCACGTTTCGCATCCATAAATAATAGTAAAAAGTATAATAGTTCTTACTTTCGGATTCCTCGACATTAAATGCGCACTAAGTAATTTTGTAACTGTAAAATAATAAGCATTGTCCGCCTTTAACCTCGCCTTTATTTCCTCTTATATTTTATATATTCTTGTTAGAATATAATAATATAAGAATAATAATAATGTAAGAAATAATAATAATAATAATATAAGAATATAATAAAGAACGAAAAGATATTTAATAAAAAATCTTATGAGGTCCATATAAATGGTCATGGTTACAATAAATAACGGCAATTATAGTATTTTTGTTTTTTAATATATTTATGGGCACACAACTGCATATGACAAGTAAACAATCCGATTTGACAAATTAATCTGATATGGCAATGACTTGCCATGAAACTAATTAAAAGCACTCCGGTGACAGTTCTATACTAACATGATCCCGTTACTGTCTTCTTTTCAGATGCCTCGAAAGATAATCGATACAAATGTCCCCAGTTAAATTTCTCTATGGATTCGAAAGTATTCTCATTGTATCTATAGCTCAATAGCTATAGATATAACTAATGCTCAACTGACACCCCCCATAAAGTCCTTTAATTTTTGGAATTTAAGGATGAAACTTGATGGGGCACAAATGGAACACCTGAAATTTTCTTTGAGCTCATATTCAACCACTTAACTTTCTCCCATATCTCTCCAGCGCACACAACTCTGAAATTTTCAATGGATTGAAGGTATATTTTACAACGGATTCTTATAGGAAATCAAATACTAAAGCGATGTTTTATCGGTGAAAATATCGACCCGACTCTTATGTAAAGCGCTAATAACAAAAACCGCAAAAAATCAGATTTTTTCAGACAAATTTTCATTTAGCTCTAAAAGAAACTCGTATATCAAAAAACACCTCCGTAATAAACTCTGTAGCAAATTAAATTAGCTATAAAATAAACTCATGTACAGAGTCCTTCGTTAAGTATTAACTGAGATAATCCTAATTAGGGATTGATAAATTATTGGCCACTTCTATAGTTTTTTTTTTTTTATTGAAAACTATTTCTGAAAGTTATACATTCATCTTCAGTTCTAAAAATACACAAAAAATCAAATATAAGCAATTCAAAATGTATTCAGTAAAAAGGTATACCAAACTGTATTTTGAATTGCTTATTTTTGAATTTTTGTGTGTTTTTATAACTGACGATGAATGTATAACACTCGAAACTAGTTTTCAATAAAAGCAAAATTATAGAAGTGGCAAATAATTTATCAATCCCTAATTAGATTGATTCTCCTATACCATCATGCGGATGTCAACTGAGATAATCCTGTTTGAAAAAGCCCAAATTGTAATTTTGCTGAATAAGTCGGTATAGAATTCTCAATTGTAGTGTGTTTTTGATTATCATTCCTAACCATACCTTAAAATTAATATAATTTTTGTTCTTGGAATTTTTTTCGCGTCATTGGTACCGAAAAGCGAAGGAACCCATAAAACATATTGATTGTCTTTTATTAAAACGAAATAATCGTCTTGTTTTTCTAATATTGGAGCGGCAAAGATAGACCATCTTGGGAGAAAGAAACGATAAACAAGCATACCGCACTTGAGAATTCTACCCCGACCTTTTCAGCAAAACGGTATTATCTCAGTTAATACTTAATGTAGGGCTCTGTACGTGAGTTAATTTTATAGCTAATTCGACTAACTATAACATTTCTAAACATCACATTCTGATGTGATTGGATGTCTTGGAGTGATGTGCTGTCTCTGTTAAATGCGTCTTTCTGAACGGTTGATGTGTGATGTGATCTTCATAGATGTGATTTTTTTGTATATGTCCTGATGATGCCTGAATTGACGAAACGTTGACTGGTAGATTATTTGCAGGCATTTTAGAGACTTGAGGCTTTGTGTTTTGGAATCTTCCAATTGTTTTCTAGCGATTATTTTATGTCTCTTTTTGAGTTTTTGCTCTTTTATAGTTATCACTACTATATATTATTACGGTAGTATAGATCCCTTTTCCGGCTCTCAGGAGCGATGGATTTTGATGAATGAGGTATCAAAAGAAAGGGAATTTCATAAAGAAGTGACGAATTCCAATTTTGTTTCTTGAATTCATACTAGGGCTTAAATAAAAGTGTTGAAAAAACTGAGAGGTTTCACAAATTTGACGACTGAGAGGCAGCGGATCGAGACGGGATAAGTTGGGTTTTAAAGATTTTGACGCGGGCATCAAAATCATATATGATCCTTTGGATCATACTGGTCCAGCATTTTAAAGCCTTAAAACCTACCGTTTTCGAGATAATGCACGATATATGTCCGCACGGGCCCCATGCCATCTTGCGTGTACGTGCCGTTGTCATGGCAACTTTATATCAATTTGAGTCTGTTTACAAAAAATTTTAATGAGTGGGAAATTATATACTGTTTCCCATGTCCAACCCTAAAGGTCACTGTTAAATATGATAGAAATAGAAAATGGTATAGCTGGATCTAATTGCCTAATGGCTGAATTGAAGAGATTTTCCAGTGGGGTAAGCTAATTACTTATTAAGTATGCGCTTCAACTTCAACATATTCATTACAAACCATGTAGCTTCACCAAATGTGTGTGTTAAATAAACTTTTTTGGTGATATACTGTTTACACGAATAAATATGTTTTCCTAATATCGCTTATACTTCTAATGTATTAGGATTGATATCTAATACGAGAGTTCTCGCCGGGCTATACTGGTCACTACTATATATTATTACGGTAGTATAGATCCCTTTTCCGGCTCTCAGGAGCGATGGATTTTGACGAGTGAGGTATCAAAAGAAAGGGAATTTCACAGAGAAGTGACGAATCCCGATTTTGTTTCTTAAATTCTTACTAGGGCTTAAATAAAAGTGATGAAAAAACTGGAAGGTTTCAAAACTTTGACGAATGAGAGTCGGCGGATCGAGACGGGACAAGTTGGGTTTTAAAGATTTTGAGGCGGGCATCAAGATCATATACGCTCCTGTGGAGCGTTTTGGTCCAGCGTTTTAAAGCTTAAAAACCTACCGTTTTCGAGATAATGCACGATATAGGTCCGCACGGGCCCCATGCCATCTTGCGTAGGTGCCGTTGTCATGGCAACTGTTTATCAATTTGAGTCTGTTTACAAACACTTTTAATGAGTGGGAAATTATATATCGTTTCCCATGTCCAATCCTAAAGGGCACTGTTAAATATGAATACTACATATAGAAAATGTTATAGCTAGATCTCATTGCCTAACTGCTAAATTGAAGAGATGTTTTCCAGTGGGGTAAGCTAATTATTTATTAAGTATGAGCTGTAACTTCAACATAATCATTACAAACTATGTAGCTTCACCAAATATGTGTGTTAAATAAACTTTCTTAATAATATTATATTGTTTATACGAATAAATATGATTCCCTAATATCGCTTATACTTGAAATTAGGGATTAGAAGATATCTATTGCGAGAGTTCTCGCTCGGGTATACTAGTTATATATATATTTTTATACTAAATAAATATTTAGGATGGTACTTCTGATCTATTCCTTTCGATTTTCAAAAAGTCTTATATATCCCAGAATTTCATAACCTAATACAAAAGATAAAAAGTTACTTTACAACAAATTTCTCTCGTCTAATGAACAATAGTTATGATGGAATAGACAAAGAAAATTAATGGTCAGCATCTACCCGTAAAACTTTCTCTTGTTCCAATCTCCCTTAGGGAGTTAGTTTCAGCTTTTATTGTATTTAGTGAAATCTTGGTTAAGTACAATTTCACGCGTGTATTCGACACGCTGCAAAACATAAACTGTACTTACTGCAATTGTACTGTACGGAAAAGCCATTACTGAAATCTTAACCTATATGACTAGCGAAAGGTCAATACCCGAAACGGCTATATATATATATATTCTATATATAGATAGAATAAGAACTTTATTCTGGGACTAGGTCCCTTTAGAATAACAGAATAAAACAAATAAAACAGTAACAATATCTGGCTATAAGATTACAAAATAAAGATCAATGAATATTTACAACATTTTCAATAAAATTTTCAAAACAATAATATAAATTCTTGTCTTGAAAAAAATAATTAATGTGAAAAAAAAAAAGAAAATGAAAAATACAAAAATAGTGGGCTGATTAGCAAAGTTGAAGCTAATTGAGGATTGATAAATTATTTGCCACTTCTATAAATTTGTTTTATTGAAAACTAGTTTCGAATGTTATACATTCATCCTCAGTTCTAAAAACACACCAAAAATTGAAAAATAAGCAATTCAAAATACAGTTGGTATTATTATACATATTAAATTAGATTAATATAAATCAGTATTATAAAAAAATGTATGAATTATGAATTTAATTAAGACAAGAAATCAAATACAAGATTCCTATATGATCCTATACATGATTGATTTCTTGTCTTGATCAAATTCATAATTTATAAATGTTTTATAATACTGATTTATATTAATCTAATTTAATATTTATAATAATTCCAACTATATTTTGAATTGCTTATTTTTGAATTTTTTGTGTGTATTTAAAACTGAAGATGAATTTATAACATTCGAAACTAGTTTTCAATAAAACAAATTTATAGAAGTGGCAAATAATTTATCAATCCCTAATTAGATTGATTCTTGTATACTGTCCTGCGGATGTCAACTGAAAGTTGAAGCTAGTGCATTAAAAACTGTTATTTACTTCTGATCTAGATGTTAATATAAAATTTAAATATCGTAATTAGAGAGCATCATTTTGAAAGAAAGAAGGTTTTGGAAAAGGAGAGATTTCAATGAGGATAGAGAAGAAGCATGGCGGATATTAGAAGGAAAAGAATTCCAGAGGGTAGAGGAGCGGGCGAGAAAGGAACGTTCGAATGTTTTGGTTTTATGGGAAGAGGTATAGAGGTCAGAAATGCGTCAGAAATATATATATATATATATATATATATATATATATATATATATATATATATATATATATATATATATATATATATATATAAATAGGTTTTATAAGAAGGATCTATTCAATTTCAAGAAATTTGATGTTGCTTTACCTTATTATAATGAAATGATTTTTTGTTTGTAGGTTCCTACATTATCGCAGTGACTAAAAATAATAATTTTATATTTTTCCAAGCTTCAAAGGCAGCCATTTTGTTTTAGAAAAATGCTACTCCCTGCGTTTGTAGATGTTTACTTTAGTAATCCGAGAATTTGAGTTAAAAAAACTTGTCTAATTACAAGAAAGTTTGTTATCCATAGATCGGTTGCAATCAAATTTTATTGGCCAACGAATTCGTCATTTTCGTTATTTTATTCAGATTTTCCTCAGTGACTCGCTCCCAGTGCATTTTAGGTAAAATATTAACATGGCCAATTTTAAAGAACGTTAAATTTCCTGTAAGTTTTATATTTAGTGTTTTTTAAAATTCGGAACCGCTACTGAGATACGAGACCGTACAAATCTGCAAAAAAACGCTAAAGTTAGATATTCATTGGTTTCGCCTTGATAACTATTTTTCAATGCGCTTTAATGCAAAATGCATAATAACCAATCATGTAAATGATAAAATTTCCTACAAGATGCATACAACATATTTGTAGTTACTCTCAACAGACGCCAAGAAATATTGAAATAACAATTTTAATGAAAGTATATTTTTTAAGATTCTCCTTAGTAACTCGCTTCCAGTGTATTTTAGTTAAATCTTTGACATAACCAATTTTAAAGAACATTAACATTCCTGCAAGTTTTATTCGTAATATTTTTTAAAATTCGGAATAGCTGCTGAGTTGCGGGACCGTAAACATCTGGAAAAAAGGTCAAGAAAACGCAAAAAGATAGATTTCGCCTTAATAACTATTTTTTAATTCAATTTAATGCAAAATGCAAAATAACCAATCTTGTAGAGGATTGAATTTCCTACAATATCCGTACAAAATATTTATAATTACTCTCAACAGACCCCATGTAATATTGAAATAACAATTTCAGAGAAAGGGAAATTGTTATTTCAATAATTCTTGGCGTATGTTGAGAATAATTACAAATATTTTGTGTGGTTATTATAGGAAATTTAATCTTCTACAAGATTGGTTATTATAGATTTTGCACTAAATAGCATTCAAAATAGTTATTAAGGTGAAACACTGATTATTCAACTTTTTTCGTTTTCTTGAAATTTTGCAGATTTGAACGGTCCCGTATCCCGTAGTAGCTGTCCCGAATTTTAAAAAATACTAAATATAAAACTGACATGAAATTTAACGGTCTTTAAAATTGGTTATTTTAGAGTTTTACCTAAAATACACTGGAAGCGAGTTACTGAGGAAAATCTGAAAAAAAGTTAATGCCCTTCCACGAAAAAGGAATGCCTTTCCACCTCCTCTGTCTTTGAAGAGTTAGACTGATTCAAAGACTATTCAAAAATTTCGTAAAGTCATGGCTGAAGTTATTGTACAAGTTGAACTCTTCCATCCTTCTCTTTTTAATGGCATGACATGCATAAGGAAGAACAATACCTAGCGGGATCCAACGCTTGTCATTAATCTAGATGATGAGATTGCTCGAGTAGATCTCTCATCCAAGTTCTTTTCATTCAATACATACAACTATAAAAATATTTATATATAATGATATCTAAGAAATGTTGGAAAATCCCATGTCGATTAAGTTCCTCTTAGAATTTTCGTTGCATTCTTTATCGAATGCGACTTCAATTTCTGTTATTACTAAGTTGAAATAATACCAATATTTTCGGAAACTACGCCACTGATAAGTTTATATTAGAATATGACGCTATTGGTTTATTTTTTTTCAATATTGAACCTTTGTAATAAATCAAGAAAATAGAACTTTTAACCTCTCCTCAAATTTTTAGATTTCAAGGTGCTTAGAATCCAAAAATCGACTAAAAAAACCGTCCGTCCGCCGCCCGCGTTTTTTTTCCGGGACTACTGTTCTGATTTTTTTTTGGGGGGGGGGTTTGGTACCAAAGTCACAGATTCTAAATGGTCCTGGAGACATTACTCTTAACCATTTTATTTCAAAATGGCGCCCGGATAAAGGTTTCATACGCCTATATCTCGGCCATTTTTGAAGATAGAGGAAAGCAATAAAGAGTTTTGGAATCATTTTTTAGAGACTTAAAAAAAAAAAATTAATAACAATCCAAATATTTTTTTTTATTTTTTTTTTTTTAGTTATATAACTATTTGGAAATAATAAACCTTAGTATAATAATTTGTAGCGTTTTGAAATTCTCATCTTATAATACTTATATTAATTGCAAAGAGTTTTGATCCAGTACATGAAAAAAATTCTGCATTCACAAAGCCTTTCTTGTACTTCTGGATCAGGAAATTAATGTGAAAGAACCAGTCCGAACAATAAAGAGAAGACTAAATTTGAGTACTTCTTGTAAATTGGGTTAAATTTTCATATTAATATCCATAACACACGCCAGATTTGTGAAATGAATTTAATATAATATAATACAGATGGTATAGATATTCCAACAAAGTTGGTCTTTCTTGGTATCAATGAAGAGATCGATGGTATCATTAGACAGAGCTGTTAATTATACCATTTGAATTATATATTAAGACTCTGGGAGTCACTTGTGACTTAATCATTCGAATAATGAGGTGTTCCTTAAATTATCGACAAGCTACCACCCTTCATGGGCCATTTTCGAACTGAGGTTATGTAGTTAAGTGTTCGGCATAGAGTTATTTTGGAAATTGTAAAAAATTAATCGCTTCTTTATATTATAGGAAACAATTTCAAATTTGGTAAATTTCAAATTATGAGTCATTCAATAAACAGACAAACATAAACATAGCGATGCTTGATGTATGGAATTGAAACTTGTGTTTAAAGTGTTAGTTGGCAAAATTTAGGCTAAACTTCACCGACTTTTAGTAAGATTTGTTTTTAATAGATGGCGGTAAAATTCATATGCGAAATTTATTTTAATTAATTTATTATGCAGAGTGTCAATCAGCTGTTTCATTTGTGTTTACGTAAAGGTAACTATCCTTTTAAGTTAGTTACGATGGTGTTCTGTGATATAATATTTATATATATATATATATATATATTATTATTATTATTATTATTATATTGTGATGAAGAGAAAATTTAATTGCACATAATTCGAAAAGTATGCATTTTATGGTATATTATGTTGTCGTTGCCATGGTAAACTAACGAATATGAAAATCACTACTTTTAAGGAGTGCAAAAAAACTTTTAAATTCTTCTTTATATAAAGGCCGTTTTCGATTATTTAAATTTTTTTGTTGGTATTGTATTTCTTTTATCTCATAGTTTCATATGTAGTTATTGTTTTAACTTGATAATGATATGCATATTCGTTACTTTAACATGGAAGTTTCAGACTTTAAGACGTTTTTCGTAAAAATGCAACTGTGATTTCAGCACTTTCTAATACCGTAAGAGATTCATAACTTATAATTTTTCACATTCTTGAATTTAGCATGGGACTGACTGACGCTCTTTTAAAAAGAAAATTAAATTCTCAATAAAACAAAAACCATCTTAATCGGACCAGCATTAGGAAAGATACAACGTATTGGACTTAGTAGACAAGCTTTTTTTGTAGCATCTTTTACATTTTTCCAAGAAATCACGTCCACTTTTATTAGATTTCGAACAACTCGAAAACTATACATATTTCCCAGATCAATTCAGATGCTCATTTGAAAGATAATTAAGTTTCCTACACAGAAAAACTTGGCTGCAAAGAAAACAAAAAAATATTTGCTAAGATAAAGCAAATAATTTTTTTAATTGGACTTTTCTCACAAAACGTTAAGGAAACTTGTGTGCGTGTACACACCAGATATTTACTTTCGGGCAGTAGTTTTGCCGGAAGCAGGGAAAGATTAAAAGTCGCCACCAAATTAGATGGTAATGTCATATTAACCATCTCCAAATTTGTATTATTTGATATATTTAATTAGTTAAGTTCATAAAGTGGGGATAAAGTTCTCTCTTATAATGACTAATTGATATTAGATGAACTTTTTTCTAAAAATATATTTATTTATTTTTATTAGTTTTATAAGAGTGTTCATGTTTAAAAATACTGGAGGCTGAAATATTTTTCCGAAATGCTACTAGTGTCTTGGAAGTATTTCAAAAATATCTGATATGGACACCGCATGTCTTCTTTGCACGCAGTGATCCTGAATTTGGTTACTAGTTTCCGAAGATAGCAGTATCTCAAAAACGACATTCGGTATCGCGAGGTCTATTTCCGTCCATCTATTGACATACCACACACTCACCATTATAAAAATGGACCTTGAAACGTGCTTATCCATGAAAATATCGATTTGTGATTTTTAGCACGATTCGTATTTCTACCTTCTACGAAGGAAGGAGGTCTAAAAAACAAAAAACAGTTTCAGGTAAAGTACCACTTCCGGCTAGCCAATTTTAACCAAAATCTAATATATTTTTTATATTGATATACAAATCTTATATTTTAAATTTGAGATGTTTTGTATTGTATTTTAATATAGTTTTTAATGAAAATCTGTTATGAGATTGTAGTAAAGTATCACTTCCGCTTTGGCGATTTTAACCAAAATTTAATATATTATTTACATTAGTACATAAGTCTTATACACTAAATTTAACAAGTTTTGCATTATATTTTAATATAATGTTTGATGAAAATCTGTTATGATCTTTAAGTAAAGTACCACTTCCGGTTTACTAATTTTGACCAAAATTAATCACGTTATTTATATTAATATGTAAGGCTTATATACTAAATTTGATAATTTTTTCATTATATTTTAATATAATTTTTTATGAAAGTCTATTATGATCTTCAAGTAAAGTACCACTTCCGGTGATCATGTAGTGACCAAAAAGTTAGGTTTACAACTAGATGTTACAAAAATCTCAAATATACAATTTTAACTTTCTAGGACTAACCGTACTGCCTACAATGAAGTAAAAGCAATTTTAATTTTTTTTTTTCTAATTTCACAATTTTTTTAATTAAAAGTAGAAAAATGTATTTTTTATTTAAACTGGAAATAAAAATTCGCTCGAAATTTGCTGCCCTTTAAATTCTCCAACACTTCGTAAGTACATGTGTGTTGAGAAAGTCATAACTTTTTTAAAAAAATACGCTTTACATATCAACAGTGCATGAAAAAGAAAGTACCAACATGGTCAGAACATGTTGGGCAGTTGGCGAGAAATGGCGTTGAGTACAAAGAGAGCAGGTGTGGCTAAGTCGGCAGGTGTTCGCTACCTTTCGGGTATCCAGGCAACCACAAGGTAAAATTTTTTGGCTACTGTTTATTACCAAAAAAAGAATATAAATAACAAATATTTTTTTAATGATAATATTTTTTAGATTATTCAGAAAATAAATGTGTTTCTCTCTGTCTTCTGAAGTGAGTCTTAGAGCATATATGATTCTTTTGGCAATTGTAAAAGTTCCACTAGAGTCTTAAATAGATTTGAAAATAATTCTTTCATAGAAAGATATTGCTTAAAATCTTTTTAAGCAATATGTTTAAATGTAAATTTTTAGAAGTGTATTATTTTTTTTTTTAATATTAATGCATTTTTTTCATCAAATTTCCAATTTTATTTTAATATAGAAGTTGTGTGAGGCTTAATTAAGTAATTAATCTGTCATGAAATATAATTTAAAATAATATATATAAAAATATTCATCTTAGAAAAATATAGAAGTTATACATGGCAAAATAATTTACGCTTGCCCAATATTTAGCTACATGTGCCAAACTAAAAAATTATAAATTTATCAAAACAAATGCCTAAGAATATGGAAATTACCCTCACTATACTAAAATGAAAACTATGCATAAGGAATTGGGAATATCATTCATTAAAGAACTACGTATAAAATATTTTTTTTAAAATATAACAGAAACATGTTCCATGCTTTAAAGACGTACTACATGAATGTTAATAATAATGTATAATGAATTATTGATGTTGCTTGATCAACTGCTTGATGTTATTATGATGAAATAAATAATCAGGGTGCAGTCGGCAAAGTATATTTTTTATTATACAAGCAGACGTTTTGGCTCAATCCTGTGAGCAATCATCAGGGCTATTTTTGTTCGAAGTGGTGACTGAACTCAAGTTTAGTTTAGTTTAGTTCTGTCACCACTTCGAATAAAAATAGCCCTGATGATAGCTCACATGATTGAGCCGAAACGTCGGCTTGTATAATAAAAAATATACTTTTTAGACTGCATTCTGATTATTTATCTCATCATAATAATATATAATTGTCAATATTTAAATATGTATATATATCAAAATAAGGTATTATTATATAAAGCTTGGCTATGGCCAATTTTAACTTACGCTTATTTAGCTAAATGCACCAAAATAATTATAAGCAATATAATAGAAATACCCTTACTATACTAAAATTAAAACTATGCATAAGGAATTGGGAATATCATTCATTAAAGAATTACGTAAATAATTTTTTTTTAAAATATAAGTCTAACAAAAATCCACATATAAAAAATATTACAAAATGTTATGTACATAAAAGAACGAAACATTTATTATTTTAAGACAATGTTATTTTTTTAGAAATGAGAAAGTTTTTTATATGTTTTTTCTTACATTTTTTATTAAGAATACTTATTAGTCGTTTGTATAAAGTTGAAAAATGTATTTTAAAGATAGAGACTGGTCTATTGTGGTACAGCATCAGACTTATGTTCATTATAATGAATTTATTATTTGAAGAAAAAAATAAGATACGGCAAAATAATATAAATTTGAAATAGTGAATTATGCTATATGTAATGATAAGGGGTAAGGAAACGGAAGGGGAGTTAAATATCAAAAAGAGAACCAAACGAAAAGTTAGTATCGAATAAAAATGAAGAGATAAAAACAGAAACATAAAAAAAGAAAGAGTGATAAAACTATAATAGATGACAAAGAGAAAAGGAGATATCTAAATGTTTTGTATAATCGAAAAAAAATTTGATTTTTTTTATTGTTCAATTATAATTTTATATTATATTAAGTATTCAAATTTGTGGAGTTTTATTTTGTTTTTGTTTTTTAATCTTAAAAATGCGCTAAATCTTATTATTATTATTATAATATTTTAAAATCATAAAGGCTTAGTTACAGAAAAGGACAGAGAAGAATGAAATATGGAGGAAAAAAAGAAATAAAACCAAATGAAAAAATAAGACGAATTAAAAACTAAACAAATGTATCTGTATTATTAAAGAAATTAGGTATTGTATTTATAAAAGGTTTATTGCTGTATTGGGAGCGGAGTAGCTCAGTGGTAAGGCACTAAGTTTACATACAATGCTCCCGGTCCCGGGTTCGAGACCGGCTGTGGCAGAGATAATTATTTATTCTGTTATCAGCCGTGGATCGACCCTGTGGGATCGGGAGACCCTCCTGGGGACCACCCGGCATCCTATAAAATGGGTACCCTTAATTGGGGGAAAAACCCTGGCGGTTGAGCGTGATCTCGGCCGAATCACCTCCCTGCACAACCGTTGGCTTCGAAACAGTACGGTCCTTAACAAGTACTGAACCCAAGACCCTTCATGGTTTGTAGTGGTACAGTTTTTTTTTTTTTTTTTTTTATTGCTGTATTAGTTTTATAAAAAATATAATATATATGCTTTGCGTTAGTAATAAAATATATATCTTAATAGAGGAGGATTTGAGAGATATTGAGGTCATGGTGTAAAGTTTGTTAAAATCGTGACGTATAACATTAACAAATGTAAAAAATATTTTTGTATTTATTTTTTTTATTTCTGTATCGGATTATTGGATTTGTGGATACAATAATTAATGTATAAAACAGTGGATAAAGTGAGATCTTATACAAAAGACTCCACTAACGACTCATATTGTTTATATAATTATAAAATAATTTTGAATTCTTAAAGTATATAAAAAATAATGATGAATTAAGTAAAATAAATACTTGAAATATTAGTGATAAAATAATAATAATAGGCAATAGAAAAATAAGGGAAAAATAAAGAATTTGGATTTCCGTGAAATTATTTATTTTATTGAACTAGAATGCAAATATTGTTTGTTTTATATTTTTGATCATTACATGTTAGATTGATCGCAACTCTCGATTTGAGTTTTATAACTAATTTAAAAATTAGAAGTTGGGTATGATTGAAATAAATATACAAATGAATAATTTTCATAGATATTTAATTATATAATATTTCGTCTATTCAGTGTTTTTTATCGAAAATATTTGACCAATTGTTTAAATAAGATTTTCCCAGTGGCAAATCAATGACTCTGCAAATATACAAACATGGCCTGGCTCGTGAACATGCGATCCTCTGAGTCAGAAGTGCATTCACCTCTAATAATAAATGGACTTGCTACTTGAGGTAATATTTTTCTTCTAAATCCTCTAAGAAGGGAATTTTTATCATTTTTATGACCTCTCTTGGCTTTTTTATTTAGTGAAATATTAATTTTTTGTTGTAAATACTAATAATGTATTAGCGGCTATCGATGTCCACATAAACAAAATGACCTTTAAAATCATCAAAATCGGCAATTCAGGTTTGTAATTAATAATGTAAATATTACTTTTCATATTGCACATATCTGGAAATGGACGTTACAATTATGAAATGTTAAGTAAAGTTAGAGCGTCGATTATCCGAACTAATGTTGTCAGTGGTAGTTCGGATAATCAAAAGTTCGGATAATCGAAATTCACGTACTCGCACACACCTCGTATATGTGTGTATATATATAAATTAATTATTGAATTTTTTATATATAAAAAGGAAAAGGAAGATCTAAAACAACAACTTTGTAAAAAAAAAAACATGTTTGTTTATTTATATAAATATAGTATGTATGTGCATAGTGAAAAAAAGTGTCATAAAGTACATATAAATTGTTTAACTCAGTCACATATAGTCACATATGAAATGAACAAAAATATTTATTTACGTGTATGTAAACAAATAATCAAAGTGTATCTAATCAAAGCTTTATTGAAATTAATGCTGTGGCGTATAAAATGTCATGATCATACTAATTAAAATTACAGACATAAAAAAACAACAAAAATAACAAAAAAATGTTCCGATAATCGAACGTTCGGATAATCGACGCTCCACTGTATTATAAAAATAAAAATAATTAGGAAAAATAAGGGTCGGGAAGTTTCTATTAACATTTACCTCTATTTGTTTCTGTCTCCAAGATTTGGGCCAGCGAAAATCGAAAGTTTGCAGAAAAATGATTAAAACTTTACGCTTTTCTTCAAACTCTTTTGTCTTCCATCTTACATGAAATTTGTTAAGTTTTAGAACATCAAACTGCCATCAAGAATACGTATACTTTCGCTAATTTATCTTCAAATAGTCAAACGTTAAACTGTCTTGAAATTTCAGGGCCGATTTCGAGATAAATAAGTAACTTGATTCTGATAATTTAAGTCGTTGAAAACGGAAATAAAATGATTAATAGTTTACTAGCGGAATCTCGAAATCGGCCCTGAAATTTCAAGAAACTTAAACGTTTGATTGCTTGAAGATAAATTAGCTAAAGTTTATGCATTCTTGAAGAAAATTTGATGTCCTATAATTTTTTTACAAGTTTCTCGTAAAATGGAAAAACAAAACAGTTGGAAGGGCATGTTTGAAGAAAAACTTGAGGAGCTAAATATTTTTATGAAAAATTTTCATTTTTCCCGGCCCATATCTGTGAGACTGTGACATTTTTTTTTTTTAATAATAAAGTTTTATTCTCAGTTTTTAAAAATTACAAAAACTCTGTGTAATCATGTTCCGGGTTTCACATCCTTTACATGATTAATAATTTTTAAAACAATAATTAGATTTTACATATTTACATTGCTCGTATAATAATAGTAGGAAAAATAGGAAATAAAAACCCACTTAGGAAAAAGAAAAAGAAATAAATAAATAAAAATAATACATAAGTAGAGTAAAATATAATAAATCTGGCTCACAAACTATGTTAGGTTAGGAGTACATGTTTGGTTCTTTTGTGAGTGTAACGTCGAAGGGAGTTTTTATTGTAATTAATATATTATTAAGTAATACCGATCTCTTTTATCAATGGGTTTTCGGAAGCTATTGTTCTTGAAAAATATGATTGGGTTTGAGCGAAGACGTATTGTTGAATTGTGGGAAGTTCTAGGTCTTGGAGCATGGACGTGATTTTAGTATACCGAGGGTAATTATTTAACTGTGACATATAGAGATGAATGTTAATTCCATTTTGTAGGAAATTTAATAAGCTTCAATTTTGCAAACTATACGATGTTCTATGCGACGCACCGTTTTCAAAATATACGCCAAAAACTGAAAAAAGTTCACCCTTCCTTTGAAACCTCTCCCCTGTCTAATTTGACTGGGCTATAGCTACTTAATAGAATTACTTTTTTTTAATACAGTATCACGTTAATACAATTTAGTACAATGTTTAAAACTATTCTGAACATGATTCGTAAATACAAAATGCTGATTAGAAACCAACAGAGACCACAAAACTTATATTGAACTTTAAAATCAGGAGTAGGGTTTTAGTTTACTTTTTTTATAACCATAAAGTAATGTAAGAATCTACGAAATAACATTGAATCTTATTTATTAGAAAGGATTTAATTGGAGGATTATTTGTAATTGACTGGAAGTACCACTTTATATTAGCGATTTCACACTTTTTTACAATTTTCTCGAAAACGGCTCTATTTTGATAAAACTTGCTGAAAATCTTTTCCTTAAAGCCATTTAAATTTTCATATATTTGGTACATCACAGAGGAAATGCAGAGAAAAATATTATGATGAAAAGAATATTTTATTTGCGCATAACACAAAAAGTATGCATTTTATGGTAAATTATATACTATATAATTATGTAAATGATTATCTTGGCTATTTGAAAGGTAATTAAAGTATGTAATAAACAAAAAAGGAATCATCAAAATCTAACAAATATTAGCAAAGATACAGCGTATCGGACTAAGTGCCAATTATATCATTGAACTTTTCAAGTAAGGAGTATATCAACAAGAAAATGAAGGAAAAAAAATGTTTACGAAAAGAATATTATATTTGCGCATAATTCAAAAAGTAAGCATTTTATGGTAAATTATAAATGAAATCATATGAAAGGTGAATAAATTATCTAAAAAAAAAAAAATTATCTAAATCGGATTAGTATTAGCAAAGATACAGCGTATCTTATAAGGACTACAAGACCCTCGATGGAAAGCCGAGCGTATCCGAAACTCCTCCCACCAAGCTGTCAACCTGTTGTCAACAATACGCCCTGTAATATTGTAATGTGATAATATAAAAGTAGAAATTAACTTAATAATTTCAACTCTTATATTATTTAATGGAAACAAAATATTTCCGTGGAATTTCTGTGGAAACTAAACTGATACTTTTAAAATATATTTTCAGCTCTACAAACCAAAAATTTATAATGTAAAGAATTTTCTTCGTACTAAAATTGTTAAAAAAATAAATTTATTGAGTGAGAGAATTATTGAGTGAGAGAAGACCTTTAGAAGTGCATTCTGCTGAGTTAATTTCAAGTAGTGTTTATTTGAACTCTTTAAAATTATGTTAAAACAGATTATTATTATAGGTGGGTATGAGAAAGCCGTGTGATCCGCGCACTGCACCAGATTTTTTTCTTTATGTTCTTTATAGTTATTTGTATCTAATATTATAATATTCCACAGTCTGTTGTAATATATTAAAAAATAAAAAAATTAAATAAAAGATTTTGAGCAATTTTAAAGCACGATTAAATGCTTGAAACTTGCGTACAAGATCGAAGATAATAAGATACAAGAGTTATGTGTGACCGATTCAACTGGACCGGAAAATATACAAAATGTTCACACGGAGGATCAACGGTACTTCCGCCGAATGGGAACGAAAAAAAAAATGAAAAAGAGAATGTTTCTAGAGTGTATCTGTGTGAATATCTGCCTGAGGCATGGCAGTCTATAGAGGAAGCCATATCTATCAGTCGGCGGGGCTCTGTTCAGATTATTGGTCGAACCCTTCGCTCTAGTTTCTTATAATACCCTGGACTTTACTCTATTGTACTGGTATGGTTTATGCTTAAAATAATATTAAAACACACACATATATATATATATATATATATATATATATATATATATATATATATATATATATATATATATATATATATATATATATATATGGACATATACGTGAATTTTTTGTTTAGGAGTTAAAAATAATTTCATTTATTTCCTATAAAGTGTTATATATATATATATATATATATATATATATATATATATATATATATATATATATATATTTTATAATTACAATTTTCCATAAGGAGTGCTCAATATAAACTACCTATCTCACAACAATATCTGATGTGGACAACACATGACTTCCTTGTACGCCTATTAAACTATAAATCGGTGGCTCAAAAAGTGATTCTGAATTTGGTTACTAGTTTCCGAAGATTGCAGTCTCAAAAACGACACTCGGCGTCGCGACATCCATCTATTGACACACACACATATGGGGAGGAAAACCAGTATTTTACAGTCAATTTTAACACTTAAAACCAGTAATAAAAATGATTAATTGGATTGGAAACCAAATTGCGTTTGTAACCTTTATTACCGAAACATACGATTTATGTATTTAATTTAAATATAATTTTTGATGTAAGCTTATTATGACCTTCAAGTAAAGTACCCTTTTCGACTCACAAATTTTAACCAAAATATAGTAAATATATTCATATCGATATAAAAGCCCTATTTACCAAATTTGAGATGTTTTACATTATATTTTAATATAATTTTTGATGAAAGTCTAATATGACCTTCAAGTAAAGTACCGCTTCTGGTTTTTCAATTTAGACCAAAATCTAGTATGTTATTTAAATCAATATATAAGTTATAAATACTAAATTTGAAAAGTTTTGCATAGTATTTTAATGCAAATCAATTATGACCTTCAATTAAAGCACCACTTCCGGTAATCAAGCAGTGACCAAAAAAGGAGGTTCAGAATTACATTTTACGGCAATCATAAATACAAAATTTCAACTTTCTACGGCTAACCGGTTTTGAGTTATGCGAGATACGAACGTACGTACGTACAGACGCCACGACGAAACTAGTCAAAATGGATTCAGGGATGGTCGAAATGGATATTTCCGTCGAAATCTGAAAACCGAAAATTTTTGCGGTTACAATACTTCCTTTACTTCGTACAAGGAAGTAATACTATTGCTACAAAGAAAGTCATTATAAACTGATTTAAAGTGCATTTAATTAGTTTCAATTTGAAAGCTAATAGACATAAATACGTTCATCAGTTTCTGAGATATCGAACATAAAAATTAAAGCCGTTTTCGAGAAAATTATAAAAAAAAGTGTAAAATCGATTATATAAAGTAGCACTTTCGGTCAGTCGATTTTGACGAAAAAGTTGCTCTAACATCCCATGAATATACCTACATTTTCGTTTCTGAGCTAGACTGTTCACACACGCACAGACCATTTTACGAGACTTGGTTATTTGGACTCAGGGGGCCTTAAAATGTGTATTTCCGTTGAAAACTGGAATTCGAAAATTTTCACGATCGAAATGCTCTCCCTTATTATATATTTCATATATAGGTTAGGTGGAGTAAAAATGATATAGCTAAGCCTTATTGCTTAACTGTTAAACTGAAGAGATATTTTCCAGTGGGGCGAGCTAATTACTTACTAAGTATAAACTGTTACTTCAATATAGTCATTATAAACTATGTAACTTCGCTAAATGTGTATTGTTTATTGTGTATTGTTTATACTAATAAACATGTTTCCAAAATATCGCTTATATTTCGAATGTATTTGATATTAGAAGAAGGCTAGATCGGGTATACTAGTTTTCAATTAATATTAAATTAATTAATCTCTCAAGACAGATGCTCTACCCGCTATGCTTCCTCGCTCCAATGATATTAATTATATTTACTCTTATGATTAATACATTTGTTCTATTTTTGTTTTACTAATCTTATTGGAACATTAGTAATAATGAAAGTGCTATCAAAGGACGCCATAAATCAAAATCAAATCCAAAGAGAATAGAAACCTCGAATGATCAGATAAAATTCCAATCGTGATGATTGATGATACGGATCACGAACTTTTAACTGTCATACTTCATTGGAGTCCATTCCGGCTGAACAAATAGCTTAGTCTCTAAGTAACAGTTCTAATTTTGCCTTATCATTATTTTCCTTTCTTTTTTACTCCACTTTTTCTTCTTTTTTTTTTTTGTCTATAAGGATTGAATAAAGTCAATAAGTGTAAATCTGGCTTTGAAAGAAATACTGAAATATTTATTAAAAAAAGTTAATTACAGAAAATCTTTGAAGTTACAGATGCTTTAAACTTTAAATGTAGCTAGAATATTATTAAAAAAATACAGAAACAAAGCCTTGAGGCTCTCAAATATCAGCAAACAATTTACCATTCAACGTTTCGACAATTCAGGTATAATCAGGACAGAAAAAGATAAGATCATATCAACGTTGTTTTTATAATAAGGCTTAAGCGCCAAAAAGTTCGAAATTTAGGTTTCAATTGATTTTGGGACGTAAACTACACCTCTCTATCGATTCCCGCTCTCGATATATCGTGAAAAAAAATTGGAAATGGTCTAAGAATCTACTATTGATGACGTAAGCACCAAATACTAACGACTCTCAGTCGTCACTCTGGCCTTGACCAGTGCTAGAATCCTTTAAAATATATTGTAATTATAAAGGTTTTGCCAAGTTAATAAACTCCAATTCTATAGAATAAAGAATAAATTAAAAAAAAAAAAAATGTTATTTAGGGAAAAATCCTTTCATGTGTTTCCTGTAAAGTTTGCGAAATGCCGCTTACGCCTTTTTCAAAAAATGACGTCGATATAATCATAAATCATGAACCAAATTGTGGCGGTTTTCAATTAAAAACAGTACAAACTCTTTCATTAGTTCAACTTATTAGTTTATATATTAATTTATTATAATGTTTTTTGTGGACTACAAAAACTTCCTTTAAGTATTACTTTTTATTATAACATTAATATATTTTATTCCATTAATTATGCTGTGAGGTCGATATTAATTCAAAGTAGACAATTCCTGCGTAAATATTTTTAAAAATTAGTAAAATTGAACTTATAAACGAATATAATTATTTATGGACAACGCAGAACTATTGCCAACGAATACATATAAGAAAATACAGGAATTTTAAGTGTTATTGTTGTATTGTTAAGTTTTAGAAAAAAATAAAACTCGATGATGAAAGAAGATTTCGAAACGTCGGTTTCATCGAATGAATATGTTAATGTTATAATAATAACAAGCAATAAGTAATAGGGAATTTTTTGTTGTTCACATTATATTATATTCAATTTCACGTAAGTGAGTGAAATTTATGTAATATGTATTTATTTATCCCCCAGAATAAAATTGTCTACAGGTATATTCCATATTCGCTATCAGATGTTCATAAATTATCTATTGATATAACTAAGAAATTGACACGAGACAGATTATACAGAACCCGCAAAACTGATCAGTTGTGTGTTTAGCGGATCTTAACGACGGACTCGATCGGACGCACCTAAGGGTCATATTATTTAAATTTGATCTTTAGAAATGTGCTTTCTCTGGTCTGAAGTTATGTGATCTTGTCTTTTTCTGTCTTGATGATGAATGAATTGACGAAACGTTGTCTGGTTAGATATTCATTGCTATTTGAGAGACTTAAGGCTTTGATTTTGGAATCGTTCAATAATACATTAACAATAATTATTATCTTTTTTTTTTGAGTTTATGATATAAAAAAAAAAATAAACTTTTTGCATAACGTTATGTTCTGTATTATTAATAAGGAAATCAGTATTATTTGTAAAACTTTGAATATATATATTAAGGTACCGAATGTAATGAATTTAAATCACTAATATACTGAGTAAGACATTAAGCAACAGTAGTCCGTGTTCAAATGCTTTTTTTTTTTTAAGTCACATTTAAATTAAACATTTAAGGTTTAAAGCATCTGTAACTTCAAAGGTTTTCTTTAAATATTTTTTTAATAAATATTTCGATATTCTAGCAACCCTCCATATTTCTTTTAAAGCCAGATTTACAATCATTTTTATTTATTGTTAACATATATTTAAATTTTCAAAAACATTCTTGAATTCGCCTGAAAAAAAGTCAAATAAGATCATTCCGATGCCATACAGTAAAAAAAAAAAAAGAAATCCACAATTTATTATTTTTTTTTTTTTTTTATAAATATAAAAGAGGATCACTGCGCTACTAATCTCAAGGTCCTGGGTTCGAGACCGGCTGAGGCAGATAATTATTTATTCTGTATTCAGTCGCGGATCGACCCTGTGGGATCGGGGGACCCTCCTGGGGCTCACCCAGCCTCTATAAAGTGGGTACCCTTAATTGGGGGAAAAACCTGGCGGTTGAGCGTGATCTCGGCCAAATCACCTCCTTACACAACCGTTGGCTTTGAAACAGTATGGTCCTTACCCAAGTACTGAGCCCAAGACCCTTCACGGGTTGTAGTGGTACAGGTTTTTTTTTTTTTTTTTTTTTTTTTTATAAAAGAGGATAAACTCAAAAAGAAACATAAATTAATAGCTAAAAAACAATTGCAAAATTCCAAAACACAGAGCCTCAAGTCTCTAAAATACCGGCAAACAACTAACCAATCAACGTTTCGGCAATTCAGGCATCATCAGGACATGTATGTGATTGGATATCTTGGAGTGATGTGCTGTCTCTGGTTGATACGTCTTTTTGGACAGTTGATGTGAGATGTGCTGTATTTGATCTTTAGAGGTATAATTTTTTGGTGTAGTCCTGGTGATGCCTGAATTGTCGAAACGTTACAAGGTTAGTTGCTTGCCGGTATTTTAGAGACTCGAGACTTTGTGTTTTTGAATCTTCCAATTATTTTCTAGCATATAATTTTTTTATTGAAAAAATATATTTTAATATAATTCAGTAGTTTATTTAAAACAATTAAAGCATGCTTAAAAATATAATTTAAAATACTTTATCGAATAAAGGGTGCAAATTAAAATTTTAAGAGAGAAAAAATTCTTAATCAATACCTATAACTAAAATATCTTAACTCTAAATACCTAAGAGGAATAAATTATTTAGTATGTCTGGAGATCCCAGCGCTTAGGTGTAAATGTTCGCCTGGTCTGGTTGTTTCTAGTTTATGACTTGTATGAGGGTACCATGGTTGATCGCTTGTCAAGATACCGTCGAAGGTAACTTCCTTGGTCTTCTTTGAAAAGGCTACTGGAGGAAAAAATTAAAAGGATATAATATATCGGGTGTGCGTTGATGCATTCAATGATTAAACAGGTTAAGGATAATTTGTTCTTAGTTTTTTAATTATTATCTGATATCTAGTTTGATAATGTAACGAAAATTAGGTTTCGTTCTATTCAAGATCGAATTAAATATTAGAGAATTGAAACTTGAATAAAAGTTATAACTGCTAGTGTAGAGCTGTTTAGCAATCCATTATTGTTCAAATTTTATTTTGTTTAGCTGCTAACCTTGAACTCAATATAGGACGGATCGGCTGCGCTGGTTTGGAGTATTATGCTATTCAATCATTGTTAGATATTTTAATTTTTTTTTTTAAATCTGGTGCAGTGTGCGCATAACAGAACTTTTACTTAAGACCTAATTTGAGTAGGAATTAATTTCTATTCGACTAGATGTAGTGGAATTGATAAGTAAATATCTGATGTGGACAACACATGACTTCCTTGTACCCCTATTAAACTATAAATCGGTGGTTGAAAAAATGATTCCGATTTGGTTACTAGTTTCCGAAGATTGCAGTGTCTCAAAAACGAAACTCGGCGTCGCGACATCCATCTATTGATACACAGTCTCACACAAATGCAGAGGAAAACCAGTACTTTACACTCAATTTTAACACTTAAAACAAGTAATAAAAATGTTTAATTGGATTGGAAACCAAATTGCGTTTGTAACCTTTATTACCGAAACATATGATTTATGTATTTAATTTAAATATAATTTTTGATGCAAGTTTATTATGACCAAGTAAAGTACCATTTTCGGCTCACAATTTTAACCAATATGTATTAAATACATATCGATATAAAAGTACTATTTAGCAAAATTGAGATGTTTTAAATTATATTTTTATATAATTTTTGATGAAAGTCTAATATGACCTTCAAGTAAAGTACCGCTTCCGGTTTTCCAATTTAGACCAAAATCTATTATGTTATTTAAATCAATATATAAGTTATAAATACTAAATTTGAGAAGTTTTTCATTATATTTAAATGTAATTTTTGATGAAAATCCGTAATGACCTTTAAGTAAAGTACCACTTCCGGTTATCATGCAGTGCCCAAAAAGAGAGCTTCGCAACTAGATTATACAGCAATTCTTGATACAAAATTTTAACTTTCGACGGCTAAACATTTTTGAGTTATGCGAGATACATACGAACGTACATACAGACGTCACGACGAAACTAGTCAAAATGGATGCAGGAATGGTCAAAATGGATATTTCCGTTAAAAACTGAAAACCGAAAATTTTCGAGATTACAATGCTTCGTTTACTGCGTACAAGGAAGTAAAAAAAAAACAGAGATATAGCATATTGAACTTTGTAGACTAATTCATTCTCCGTCGCTGGTGATCCTTGGGCTCCAGAGTTATCGTTTTCCATTTCTCCCTGTCTCTCTCCACTTCATTCTTTGGATCCATCCTCCACTTCCTCGAACTTCTTAGTCTTTCCTTTTTCCTTTGCGTACGCTTCCAACATTTTCCTCTGTATCCTTACACCCTCTTGCTATAAGGAATGTCGTGTAAATGTACGGATCAGATAATTTTGAAATATGCCTGGAAATAACTAACCTTTGTGTAATAATTTACAGCGTTTTTTTTTTTAAACGTTTGACCTATTCTTTTCTGAGTTTATCAGCAACATCCGGGCCACGTATTCTACCGCTTTCACTCTTCGCTAACATTTACATATTCGATTCCATCGGAAAAAAATAGTACCCAATCGATAAAATGGTTCCGATCTGATAAAATACATTGGCTCCTCCATGGAGCACACGAAGCTTTCCGATCACGCCAACAGTAACTGAGATAGTAGACAGATATCGTTGGCCGGTAATAATGAACGCATTGCAAACTGAATATATAGGCTATCTGGATACTGGATATCTGGATATCTGGATATCTGGATACTGGATACCGTAGCGTTTAGTGATAGCGACAAATCAATAGGCAATTACCTGTTGAGTTGACCAACAACGCATTAGTTACCGAGAACATTGTGCGATATGGCGAAAACCAGAAAGGTGCAAATATCGAAAATAATTTAATGATATATTCTAAAAGAAATTATTACAATTTCATTATATAACGCCGAAATTAATTCAACAAACTTTAATTTTTCCTACCTTGTACGAAGTAAAGGAAGTATCGTAATCGCGAAAATTTTCGGTTTTCAGATTTCGACGGAAATATACATTTTGACCATACCTGAATCCATTTTGACTGGTTTCGTCGTGGCGTCTGTACGTATTTTCGTACGTGCGTATCTCGCATAACTAAAAAACGGTTAACCGTAGAAAGTTAAAATTTCATATTTAGGATTGCTGAAAAGTCTAGTTGTGAACCTCCCTTTTTGGTCACTACATGATTACCGGAAGTGGTACTTTACTTGAATATCATCAACAATTATTTAACTTAAAATATAATGTAAAACATATCAAATATGGTAAATAGGACTTTTATATCAATATGAATGTATTTACTATATTTTGGTTAAAATTGGTGAGCCGAAAAGGGTACCTTACTTAAAGATCATAATAAACTTACATAAAAAATTATATTAAAATTAAATACCGAAATCATATGGTTCGATAATAAAGGTTACAAACGCGATTTTGTTTCTAATCCAATTAAACATTTTTATTACTTGTTTTTAGTGTTAAAATTGAGTGTAAAGGCACAAGAGTGTGTGCAAATGGATGTCGCGACGCCGAGTGTCGTTTTTGAGACAATGCAATCTTCGGAAACTAGTAACCAAATTCAGGATCACTTTTTGAGCCACCCATTTATAGTTTATTAGGAAGTCATGTGTTGTCCTCATCCGATATTTCATTCAATTCAACCACAAAGCCATCAATCATCTGGCATATCTGAAAATTTTATTTTAGTTGACGTAAGCATGATGGTATAGAATCAATCTGATTAGGGATTGATAAATTATTTGCCACTTCCATAAATTTTTTTTTCATTACAAACTACCTTCAAATGTTATAATGCCATTTATGATTGTTTTATAATACTAATTTATATTGCATATAATTTAATATGTATAATAATACCAAATTGTATTTTAAATTGCTGATTTTCGAATTTTAGAAGGATCAATCTAATTTTGCTTAAACTACCAAATAAATATCTCCAATAGTCCAATCTTAAATGTTTTCTGTTTTCTACATGATGTCAACATCGAGAACTAATGTATCTATTCTCTTTGAAATAATCTACTTAAACCTTGGTGAGTGCCAAAATGTATTTGATTTCTTGTCTTAATTAAATTCATAATTCATAAATATTTTATATTACTAATTTATATTACTTAATAAGTATAATGATACCAAAGTGTATTTTGAATTTTTGTGTGGTTTTAGAACTGAAGATGAATGTATAACATTTAAAACTAGTTTTCAATAATATTAAATTATAAAAATGGCAAATAATTTATCAATCTCTAATTAGATTGATCCTTCTATACCATCATGCGGATGTCAACTGACCAATTAGATTGATCCTTCTATACTATCATGCGTAAGTCAACTTATTCTTAAATTTTACTTTTTTATAAGTATGAAATTATTGAGAGAAAATGTTGTTTTGTAAATAAAATGGGATGGATAAGGGGAGAAAATAGTGTGAAACCGTGAAACTTATTAAGTGTAACTTTATAGCCGTTTTTAAAAGTTTATTGTTGTTTTGACCCTTTTCCATGAAAATACATGAGACAGAAAAGCATATTATATAATATAATAATAATAGGTCATTATTTTGTATTTTAGGGGTCAATCCATATTTAACGTGGGACACTGGTTGACATATGAATTCAAGACTTATATGTGCGGATTATATTTTTATGGCTATTTTAGCAAATATGTACTGTTAAAATATGCTTATTTTTACAAGGTTTCGAACCTGTTCAAACAAATTGTTCCATCGATTGTACGAGGTAATAGGAACCTTGAAGTAGAAGAAGCCATTGCCCCTGGAAGGTCGGACCTGCTTTTGTAATAGGACCTTTCTAAGAGGAATGCGACTCAGCGTGTACGCTCTGCAAATATTGCCGCTGCTCCTAGCTCCCAGCTCCAGGCACGCAATATGCTTCTCTACATTACAGCTTGAGCAGATAGTATACTTTAAAATATAGCTCCCTTTTCTAATTGATCAAGCAGAGTGGATGCTCCTTATAGTCGCGGATTAAGGTATGACCCGGGTTTAGGTCTAATCTGTCTAAAAAATAGTTAATACTTTATGCGGAAATAACAGAAAAAATAAAAAGTAATATTTTTTTATTTTGTAAACATTAATGGGCTTCAGATAACGTAAACAAACGCCTCAAGTTTACTTAGTTGACATCCGCATAATGGTATAGAAGGATCAATCTAATTAGGGATTGATAAATTATTTGCCACTTCTATAAATTTGTTTTATTGAAAACTCGTTTCGAATGTTATACATTCATCCTCAGTTCTAAAAATACGCAAAAAATAGTTTGGTATTATTATACATATTAAATTAGATGTAATATAAATCTAATTATAAAACATTTATGAACTATGAATTTAATTAAGATAAGAAATCAAATACATGTTGGTACTCATCGAGGCTTAAATGGATTATATCAAACAGAAAAGTTTCTACTGGTTTCTTCTCGCATTGAACTAACAATGAACGAAAGGTAGGTAGCATGTTTATAGGTAAACCGTCTTTCCTTTTTCCTTTTCCTACTAGAGAGCGGTTCCAACATTTCCAGTTATACCAATAGTTTGAGTTATATGCCTATAATATATTCACTCATTGGTAGGGCTGAATTGTTTTATATATACATAAATTTAACAATAAGTAACATCTATTCTATTCTGATTCAGTAGAACGTATTTTTTTTAAGATAAAGATTAAATTACTGCTAAAAAAAGTAACATATACGTGCATATAATAATAAGACAGAGAATTCCAACTTTGCAATTCATTTAAATGAAAAAAATTATATATTTATCAAAGACACAGAATTACTTTCCTTTGTAGGTATGTATAAAGGACAATGAAGTGGTATTTGTATACATGTAATAAAAATACGTAAATAAATAAAAATAAGTACTGGTTTCTTCTCGCACTGAACTAACAATGAACGAAACATAGGTAGCATGTTTATAGGTAACGGTTTATGGGTCAGGGGTTTTCCAGTAATGTCGGTGAGTAATTGGTTTTTCTGTTATAGATGGGAATAAATTTAAGATACAAATATAAATTTATTCCCACCTATAACAGAAAAACCAATTACTCACTGGCATTACTGGAAAAACCCCGACCCTTAAATAAAGGAAAGGTGGAATGTTTCCTTTCTTTCATTGTTAGTTCAGTGCGAGTAGAACCAGTACAAACGTTTCTGTTTGATAAAATCCTTGAATAGCCATGAATGTGTGTACCAATATGTATTTGATTTCTTGTCTTAATTAAATTCATAATTCATATATGTTTTATAATACTGATTTATGTTACATCTAATTTAATATTAATAATAATACCAATCTATATTTTGAATTGCTTATTTTTGAATTTTTTGTATGTTTTTAAAACTGAGGATGAATGTATAAGATTTGAAACTAGTTTTCAATAAAACAAATGTATAGAAGTGGCAAATAATTTATCAATCCCTAATAGTTGGAATATGCAATTTTTTTGTTTTTTAAAGATTAAAAAAATAAATATATTTTTAATTATATCGCAGTTATATGGCTTTGTTATTAGTTATAGATATAAATTATGATTAATTCCCGGAACCAATGGATATTGAAATCTTTAAAGAAAATTCAAACAAATAACTAACCACTTTCTATAATTTTAAATAGCTTACTTAATGGGAACGAACAAACTGACTCAGAGAAAAAATATGCACCATTAGTGATGGAGGAAATAGTCGAGGAAGGGTATTGTGAGGTCCAAGGGCCAGTAGTTAAGGGCTAGACTTGAGTAGCCTTTTTTAAACTGTTGTAGTAAGATTTACTGTTTTTGGTCTCCATTTAAACCAACTTGTACTTTTCATTCCTAGTGTTGCCAAAAAAAATTGACACTCTTAGTCATCAGTTTTATTTCTAACTGAAGTACTATCGATTTATTGAGGTCAGATGTATTATTTAAATCGATGCGGGGTGCTGGATATAGCAACCCTAACTACGCCACGATACCGATTGCGGTTTTATCTCTAACGACCGCATTGTTGCGAGATAACCGGTGTTCAATTCCTTTGTCGGATTTGAAATATCTCTCTCCGAGGAGGCAGTTATGTCGGACAACAGTTCCGCCAGCTGTCGGTTACGTCGGATCTTCTAATCTAGAAGGCATTACCCTAACTTCCGCCTACTCCTGGCATCCTCTCGTTTTCTCATTCGCGTCACGGACCGGAAGAGGGCCGTTACTGTATCTTCGCAACTCGACAATTAAATAGCTCTTCCGGCCATTCTTGCGATTTCGGTTCTTTTGGTAGTGTGTTGTCGGAATGAAATCGTAACAACTCATTGTCATTCCTAAGGCGTATTTAGGCTTTGTAGCGTTCTTATTATTTGTTCTATATATTCTACCAAGACAACATTACTATCGCGACAAATTATCAGTGGCTCCTGCCGAAGTTAACCGCAGGACGCCGTACTAGCACTCTCCAGCGCCATTTGTGCTAATTAACTACTTCAGTTGACATCCGCATGATGGTATGGAAAGATAATAGTAATAATATAATAATAAGACAGAGAATTCCAACTTTGCAATTCATTTAAATGAAAAAAAAAAAAAACATAAATTCATCAAAAACTCAGGAGTTAAATTCATAAATCACGTTGGAAACAGCCTCAAATAAAATATATATGAAGCACTTGAAATAATAAACTCCTTCATTCAATCAATCCAGATGTTTACTTAAATGATCAAATAAATATCTCCAATAGTCCAATCTTAAATTTATTCCCATCCATAACAGAAAAAACAATTACTAACCGGCATTACTGGAAAAACCCCGATCCTTAAACCGTTTACCTACAACCATCCCAGTTTTCTTTCATTGTTAGTTCAGTGCAGAAGAAACCAGTACAAACTTTTCTGTTTGATATAATCCATTTAAACCTTGATGAGTACCAACATATATTTGATTTCTTGTCTTAATTAAATTCATAATTCATAAATGTTTTATAATACTGATTTATATCACATCTAATTAAATATGTTTAATAATACCAAACTGTATTTTAAATTGCTTATTTTTTAATTTTTTGTGTATTTATAGCGCTGAAGATGAATGTATAACATTCGAAACTAGTTTTCAAATTATAGAAGTGGCAAATAATTTATCAATTCCTAATTAACTAATTTATATTCAATTGCAACATTCATATTCATTGGAATTATTAAAGTTATTAATCCTTTGATCAGATATTATTTAAAATTATTAGTGCTGTCGACTTACGGTGGTCTGGAGAAGTTGTAGTAATAATTTAAATAACGGTAAGGATCCGAACTCAACTGAAAAAGAACTTTTGGGGATTTGTATATCTCTTGGACGAACGTAATGAGCGGAAGTCGACAGCAATAATAATTTTTAATAATATCTAATTAGAGCAGTTATATGAAAGAACGAGATGACCCGGAAAGCGGTAAAAAAATAAATAAAAATAAATGGATCACAAATAGTAGAACTGTTTATAAGGAACCGACGTTTCGACCCACTTTGCAGGTCTTTATCAGGACTGATAAAGATACAAAAATAAAACAATGATATACACAGTGAATGAATTAAAATTAATAATTAAAAGGACTTAGTGAGGAAAATGAAAACAGTGATGAATTTGTAAAATTTTATAAGATGAAACTGATAGAGTAATAACAAGTGAAAATAAATTAGTAAATATTAATATATTAAGCTGATTTGTAATAAAACTGGCTATATAATAATGATAATAAATAAACTAAAAAAGAAATAACAATAACTAAAAAATTAATAACTCTATTGAATAAGTAAAAAGGGAAAATTTAGTTCTTTTAAGCTCAAAGAGAGCTTAAAGGAGGAGTGACCTTAAATCAGATAATGATAACCTTAAATCTCTCATTCCTTCATAAAGTTTTATGGTCAACTATTGATTATTCAATAAAGCAGTTATAATTTCAATAATTCCAACGAATGCTACAATTGAATACAGAGCTGTTAGCACAAATGGCGCTAGAGAGCGCTAGTACGACGACCTTCGGGTAACTTCGGAAGGAGCCACTGATAATGTGGCGCTATTGTAAAGTTGTACTCTTATTTTTATATATATATATATATATATATATATATATATATATATATATATATATTCTGTCTACTAGTTTTCAGCTTTTCAGCTCCTGTAACATAGTAAAAGTTGTTAAGGGGAAAAAAAATTCTATGACCAAAAAGAGATTCTTGTGGACGCTTTGATGTACTTTCGATTGTAAATCATCCAAACCACACGCAACTTGTTCGAGTGGCTTTGACACTTGTGGTTTTTATCTAACGTTTTTTTTTATCTCTCTCCCACAATTGCGGCTTCAGCTTTTGATTTCTATTCAATTGTAGCTGTTTTTTTTTTCAATATCAAAAACCTTAAATCTCTCTTTGTAATTAATAGGCAAAAAAATGCGTATGATACAGAGGCAAATTTCAGTACGAAAGAAGCGTGCATACGAACTAAAATAATGTGAAAAAAACAAACATTTTTAATAGGTTAAGTCCCTATATCTCGACTTACTCTTAGACAATCGCCTTGAAATAGCGGGCAAACTTGATAGTACTAAGATTTTCTTAACTTTTTAAATTTTTTTTTTTTTAGAAATGTCATTCTCATGCGTCAAAATTTAACATCGAGACTTGACCTATTAAAAATGTTTTTATTTTTGAAAATATATAGCAATACACAAACAGGATTCGAATAGTTAGTGCTTATCCCAAAATACGGGCCCTAATCTATTATCGATGCCTAAATCGTATGCTAATTTCTCCTTTAATTTATTATTAATAAAATACGTTTTTTTTTTCCACTCCCGTGAGGGTTATAAGTTCAGAAATCAGATTGATCAATGAAATTAGGCTTTACATTCCTTATCTTTCAGAAATTGATCTGTCAATAAAAGTCAGTGTGTTTCCCCATGAGCAAAAATGATTTTTTTTTATAAAAAAAAAATTATAATAAATTAATTAGTAAAGGACACTTCCCATTGATCTATAACTTTATATTTAAAAAAAAAAATATATTTTTATAATATTGATTACGACGTTTCGAAGAACTTCTTCGTCATAAAAATGATTGACAGAAAAAAATGTAGTTTTTAAAATAGATTGTGGCAACTGTGAGATGCAGTTATTGTAAAAAACAGTAAATATAAAAATATTACAGCTTTGGCCCATCATAGCATAATTAATAACCACAGATTTAATTTTGATAATCCCGAAATATTAGAAACCGAAAAAAAATCATTAAATAAAAAAATATTGGAAGAAATACACATTGCTAAAAACGTAAATAAGGTAATTAATTTCAAAACAGATGCGGTAAATTTAAAAAGCCATTATGCGGACATAATTAATAAACTTAATATAAAATAATTAATGATCTAAAATTTAACAAAAGGCATGTTGATTTAAATATATAGAATATAATAGTAACAATAATTGGAAAACAAAAATAATAGTAAGTGTGAAGAGAATGGGTTGGGGAGGCATATGACAACAGGGATTAGTACAAAATTCATTTCCAATGATATTACAGAGTATGTGACAAAGGTAAAAAAGAAATTTCACTCCCCAAATAATAATTTTTTATAATGAAACCAGCTAGGATTGATGAAGTAAAATTATACAGATGTCGGATCATGGGGGGAGAATCATGTAATTTAAAGGTAATAAAATATTATTTAAAATAGTAACAAGATATATTGTAAATTAAGTTATTAATATCTGTGGATTTAATGGTTGATGTATTGTAGAATGCAAATATCCTGATGACGAAGAAGTACTTCGAAACGTCGTAACCAATGTTATAAAAAATTTTAATTTTTAAAAGTTATAGATCAATGGGAGGGAAGTGTCCTGAACTAACACAGGCCAACAAAAAAATGTTTTTTGAAAACTTTTTTAACTTTAATAGTTGATCTTTATGGATTTTTATGTAATGAATCTAAATCTGACCTTAGTTTTTTTATATCGCCCATAGTTTTCCAGCAATATGCTTTGTATCATATAGTATAAACCCCTATCTAAACCCCTATACGGTATACGGGGGAATTAACGAAACACTATGTTACATCATAAGCATGGTTTGTATTTACAGGATCTACGAGGTTTTTGCGTAGAATGTTCTCACCAGGTTTTAAAGACTTCCTCACAGGCCAGTTCTTTCTGCACCAATGTTGATCCCTAGCCCTACTGTCCCATTCACACAAGAAACATGGAAATTCGGTAAAACCACCTTGCTGACCAAGGAGCATGCATGTTATTTTGAAATCACCACATATCATCCAACCATGAGCAGAATAGTCTATTCGATTTAACACTGTCTCATAGTTTACTTTATAATAAAAATTCTTAAATTGTGGGTGATACAGCTTTTTTAATATCATATTTGGATTCAGCACATTAAAAACTATAGGAATAAGGTATTTTCAGTTCAAAAGTTTTTTTCATCGTTGGCCTGTGTAATTAACTTATTATAATATATTAACTTCCCTAGAAATTAGAAAATTATTTAATATAGAAAAAAATTAATTATAAATATTTTTTTATTTTACATTTTTTGTGTTGAATATATTTCCAAGTTGTAATTTGTTATGACTTTTTATACTAAAGTCGTTTTTTGAAAAAAGCGTCAGCGCCATTTGAAAAACTTTACAGGAAACATATGAAACGTTTTTTTTTTTCCTCCCAAATAACAATATATATATATATATATATATATATATATATATATATATATATATATATTTTTTTTTTTCTTGATTGTGTTGATTAGGAGTTTATTCAAGTGACAAAACTTTTATAATTAGAATATATTTTTAAAGCTTCTAGCTCAGGTCAAATCATCTTCTAGCCCGAGTGACGACTGATAGTCGTCAGTATTTGGTATTTTCGTCATCAATAGTCGATTTTTAGACCATTATAAATTTTTTTTTCTCGATATATCGTGAGAGAGAATCGATAGAGGTGGTCTTTTACCTCCTGTAATAAATCGAAACCTAAATTTCGAATTTTTGGCGCTTAAGCAAAAAAAATCAAAAAAACAACGTAGATATGATCTTATCTTTTTCTGTCCTGATTATACCTGAATTGGCGAAACGTTGAATGGTTAGTTGTTTGCTGGTATTTGAGAGCCTCAGGGCTATCTGTATTTTTTCAATAATATTCTAGCTACATTTAAAGTTTAAAACATCTGTAATTTCACAGGTTTTCTTTATTATTATTTTCAAAGCCATATTTACGCTTCTTGACATTATTCATTCCTTATAGACAAATAAGAAAAAACAAAAACAAGGAAGCCTTTTTCAAAAAACGACGTCGATATGATCTGCAGTTCATTGTGAAAAATAAAAAATAAACGAAAGCAAATGAAACAATTACTATTAATTTGACTAGAAGCCAGAATAAATTAATTAAATATGAAGTAATAAAATTAAAGTTATAATTTTTTTTAGTTTCATGCATCAGTGTAGTATATTTGTTTTTGACTGAAGGTCTATAGCAAATTATAGTTTTGCTTTGATATAGCAAGAATGTGGGGGTATAAATAAAATATCAATGATTACTGTTTTATTTATTTACTTAGAAAACCGGTGACATTTAAATGCTCTATTTCTTGGTAGTGCAAGAAAAAAAATACTATCAGAAAAAATGTAAACTAAAAGAAACCAACCATTCATTGTGAATTGAATAGTAATTGAAAGTTTTGTACCTACAATCACCGGATAATAGACGACAATTACTCACTGAAGTCACCGCGTTACGGATATATTTAATGAATAAGGGAAAACCAAAATGTCTTCGATAGAGTTATATTTAGAACGAATCCATTAATTATTAACGAATGGGCATTTTTTCGGTTGGCAATTATTTTCATGATAATTCTATGTATATTATTAAAAAGAACTATGTCGATAATTGTTTTAATGGATTTGGGATGTGAATATCGAAATAGTATTATGATTTATCGGGGCTAGATATTTTTAATCTTTTAAAGGGACACTCACATATCGATATTTCTGTGCCGATATAATTAAGATATTGTTTTTATAATATCGATATTTCTGTGCCGATATAATTAAGATATTGTTTTTATAATATCGATATTTCTGTGCCGATATGATTAAGATATTGTTTTTATAATATCGATATTTCTGTGCCGATATAATTAAGATATTGTTTTTATAATATCGATATTTCTGTGCCGATATAATTAAGATATTGTTTTTATAATATCGATATTTCTGTGCCGATATGATTAAGATATTGTTTTTATAATATCGATATTTCTGTGCCGATATAATTAAGATAATGTTTTTATAATATCGATATTTTTGGGATGATATAATTAAGATAATGTTTTTATAATATCGATATTTCTGTGCCGATATGATTAAGATATTGTTTTTATAATATCGATATTTCTGTGCCGATATAATTAAGATATTGTTTTTATAATATGGATATTTCTGTGCCGATATGATTAAGATATTATTTTTATAATATCGATATTTCTGTGCCGATATAATTAAGATATTGTTTTTATAATATGGATATTTCTGTGCCGATATGATTAAGATATTGTTTTTATAATATCGATATTTCTGTGCCGATATAATTAAGATATTGGTTTTATAATATCGATATTTCTGTGCCGATATAATTAAGATATTGTTTTTATAATATCGATATTTCTGTGACGATATAATTAAGATATTGGTTTTATAATATCGGTATTATTTAAGATATTGTTTTTATAATATAGATATTCCTATGACGCTATAATTAAGATATTGGATTTATAATGGTGACAGTTCACTACCAATATCATTAAGATGTTGTTTTTATTTATTTCATTTGCAGTAGACTTAAAATACAAAGGTTATTTCCTATCCTCCTAGCGATTTGTCCTGGAATCCTGATACCTGTAAAAACCACATTTAGAGTGGTATAATATAATAATATAATATAATATAATATAGTGATAGTATGAATATAACTCGCAAGGTTTTTATAAAATTTTGAAATTTGAAACCAGGCTAATGGTTTTTATCAAATGAAAACCATAATAATGCAGAAGGAAATATTTCTTCTTCATATTATAATTTTGTAAGTTGTACCATATTTTTTTAATGGAGAGTTCTTTTTTTTTTTTTAATTTGATAAAAGAATTAACATTATTGTTATAATGTCGATATTTCTGTGTAGATATCATTAAGATATTGTTTTTATCAAGTTCAGTTCCAACAGGATTTCAATATCAAGAAACAGGTTATCTCCTAATCATCCTCCAATTCGTTTAGACTTACTTGACTTTATTTTTATAAAAATATTAACGATATTTTTATGCCGATATTATCATGATATTGATGCTGTTAACCTATATCAATATCAATATCGATATTTTGGTTTCGACATCCCATCCCCAGAACACAGCCACTATAGATAGTAACCCGAATAAACCATACCACAAATTTTTATTGTTCTCAGTTTCGTTGTAGAATTTTTTATTGTATAGTTTTTCTTTTTTTTTTTTTTTTAATATTGGTTTTCGATACTCAAATATTAATATCGATACATCCAACTGTCAACCATTTTATGGAAAAAAAAATATTCCAAAATGAAAATGAAGTAAAATTTACATTTAAGGAGTTTATTGATTCAAATATATTTAGTATCTTCGAGGAAATCTTTTGCCTTCTGCTACAAATTGATTATTACTTTAAAATAAATTATACTCATTCAATATTATTGTTATATAAGATGTTAATGATGTTAGCTTATTGTGTGTATGAGTGTTCACTTCAAGGCCTATCAGGGGACAATCTTGAATGCCAATGCGTTCTAGCCTTGTCTTAGTTTTGATTTTTTTCTTCATGTCTAAACATGTGTTGTGCATATGTTAAGATTGTACAGTAACTGTTATTTACAATCTTATATGTTATACCAATCTACTCCTGATCAAAAATAGGGCATCACTCTTCATTATTCCACGACTAATTCCATTTTAGGGATTGATAAATTATTTGCCACTTCTATAAATTTGTTTTTATTGAAAACTAGTTTCCAATGTTATACATTCATCCTCAGTTCTAAAAACACAAAAAAATCAAAAATAAGCAATTCAAAATATAGTTTGGTATTATTATACATATGAAATTAGATTAATATAAATCAGTATTATAAAATATTTATGAATTATGAATTTAAATAAGACAAGAAATCAAATACATGTTGGTACTCTCAAGGGTCAGGGTTTTTCCAGTAATGCCAGTGAGTAATTGGTTTTTCAGTTATTGATGGGAATAAATTTAAGATGGGACTATTTGAGATATTTATTTGGTCATTTAAGCAAAAATATGGATTGGATTTGAAGGATTATATTATTTTCTGTTTGATGTAATCCATTTAAATCTTGGTGAGTATCGACATGCATTTGATTTCTTGTCTTAATTAAATTCATAAATATTTTATAATACTGATTTATATTACATCTAATTTAATATGTATAATAATACCAAACTATATTTTGAATTGCTTATTTTTGAATTTTTTTGTGTGTTTTTAGAACTGAGGATGAATGCATAATTTATAAAACTGGCTATATAATTTATCAATCCCTAATTAGATTGATCCTTCTATACCATCATGCGGATGCCAACTTACTGTTTAGTTAATAATCAAATATTATAATGCAAAATTAAACCCCAAAAATAGAAAAAATGAATATATATACATATATATATATTTTTTTTTATATCTCTGAAGATAGAAAATTAAATTCATGGTTTTATCTGTATTTAATGTTACCTTTCCTGACTTTGAACCTGGACCACCTTTCCTGACTTTGAACCTGGACCACCTTTCCTGACTTTGAACCTGGACCTATCTTATAACTGGGCAAATCGGGAAACAACAAGATGAGAATTAACGATTATTTAACAGAATTCCATTCCAAATGGGAATACAGACAATAATTAACTGTTGTAAACAATCCTTGAATGCTTCTGAATCATAAACAAAAAGAATAAACACGAAGAAATTTTGTTAGTTTTATTAAATAGGATTTCTCTTTTAGGTTTGTCGCTGTAAAAGTATCAAACCGGATATTTTCTTAGTCAGCACTACTTACCTTTTTTTGTTTAAAAAAAAAATTAATCTTGATTTTTTTTTTATCATATCGACGTCGTTTTTTGAAAAAGGCTTAAGCGCTAAAATTTGAAATTTAGATTTCATTTGATCTATCGATTCCCGCCCTCGATATATCGAAAAAAAATTGGAAATGGTCTAAGAATCTACTATTGATGACGTAAGCACCAAATACTAACGACTCTCAGTCGCCACTCTGGCCTTAACCAGTGCTAGAATCCTTTAAAATATATTGTAATTATAAAGGTTTTGCCAGGTTAATAAACTCCAACTCTATAGAATAAAGAATAAATTAAAAAAAAAAAAAATGTTATTTAGGGAAAAATCCTTTCATGTGTTTCCTGTAAAGTTTGCGAAATGCCGCTTACGCCTTTTTCAAAAAATGACGTCGATATAATCATAAATCATGAATCAAATTGTGGCGTTTTTTTAATTAAAAACAGTACAAACTCTTTCATTGTTATCCTTGAAAACTCTAAACTTTATGACATAAAATTTAAATAAAGATATATTCCTGAAAAAAAAGATAAAAAATTTAAATTTTCAATTTTCAGGAAAAGTTCCCCTTATACAATTCCACAACTTTATTAGTTATTCCTCACGTTTCGGGCCCGTATTTCCCAATTTTCAAGTGATCTAAAAAATATCGTACATTAAACATAAAGCATTCATGACAAAGATCTACTATTCAAAATTTAAAACTTACACAAATAATGAACAATTAAAATTCAGATAATATTAAGACTAAATATTCATATCATTACAAAAAAACATAAAACATGCCTAATAGAGAATTAGCCAATTGCCCAGACAAAAGTTTTCAAAAATTTACTATGCTTCATAACCGATATAAAATTCATTACCTTCCAATTTGCTTTTTTATCCATAAAAAATGTGCTATAATTAATATAAGAAATTCCTATTTATCATCGTACTTCTACAATATATTATTAAAATCAATTATTAATTTAGACTAATATATTTTTTTCAAATAAATTGAATTTAGAAATAAAAATTGAAATATTTAATTAAATGTATCATAGTTCAAAATTATTTTTTAACATAAAAAATTATCTTTTTAATCACCAATTCATACAGAAGCGAAATTGATACCTATTGGCCATTTAACTAATATAAACAATAATATTAATACAACATTAAAAAATATCTGATGTGGGCAACACATGACTTCCTTATACGCCTATTAAATTCTAAATCCGTGGCTCAAAAAGTGATACTGAATTTGGTTACTAGTTGCCGAAGATTACAGTAAAAACGACACTCGGCGTCCCGACATCCATCTATTGACACACACACAAAGTACACACTCTTGTTACTGGAGGTCTCATTCCGTTATTACATGTCGTTTTCCTTCAGTAGGTAACTAGTTTCCAAGATATTTCTTCATGTTCCGTGTTAACAATAAAACTGTCAATATCACTGGATAAAGCATTGGAAATCGTCATTTTAAGCGGAAAAACCCACTTAAATAATATCTTATTCTCATGATGAAGACTTGTTGATCTCACAAATGGTGAGGAAAACTAGTATTTTATACTCAATTTTAACACTTAAAACAAGTAATAAAAATGTTTAATTGGATTGGAAACCACATTGCGTTTGTAACCTTTATTACCGAAACATATGATTTCTCTTTTAATTTAAATATAATTTTTGATGTAAGCTTATTATGACCTTCAAGTAAAGTACCCTTTTCCGCTCACAAATCTTAACCAAAATCTACTAAATACATTTATATCGATATAAAGGTCCTATTTACCAAATTTGAGATGTTTTACATTATATTTTAATAAATTTTTTTATGAAAGTCTAAAATGACCTTCAAGTAAAGTACCACTTCCGGTTTTCCAATTTAGACCAAATTCTAGTATGTTATTTAAATCAATATATAAGTTATAAATACTAAATTTGAGAAGTTTTGCATACTATTTTAATATAATTTTTGATAAAAATCAATTATGACCTTCAGGTAAAGTACCACTTCCGGTGATCAAGCAGTGACCAAAAAGGGAGGTTCACAACTAGATTTTACAACAATCCTAAATACAAAAGTTCAACTTTCTAGGGCTAACCGTTTTTGAATTATGCGAAATACAAACGTACGTACGTACAGACGCCACGACGAAACTAGTCAAAATTTTAATTTTGGCAATTTGTAATTATAAGGTTATTACAAAAGTTCTTATGCAGCAGTATAGCTTTATTTAATATTACATATTATTGAATACTACTCTTCAAAGTAAATCCATTGTTTTCAACTATTTTAACCCATCTTTCTGGCAGTAATTTGATTTGAGGCCGGTACCACTCCTTTGGTTTTTAGGGAAAGTACTCTTCACACCAATTTTTACTTCCTCGTAATTATCAAAGATCCGAACTTTTAAAAAATGATCCATCGATCTAAACAAACCATAATCTGATGGTACAATATCTGGGCTATACGCAGGATGAGGCAAAACGTTCACTCCTTGCAGTTCCGATAATTTTTCCGAGAACGATTTATGGTCAAACGAGAACGATGTGCAGTGGCATTGTCGTGTTGAAAAATGGCTTGATTCCTGTTGACTAAAGGGGTTGTAATTTGCACTCGAAACTGCATAAACTCTGTCAAACTGTTCACAGTAAAGGTTTGAGTCCCTACGACGGCCGATAAATCACGAGTAGTTGCATGTGGGTCCTGGTTCACACATTCAAGAAGAACGCCATTATCAATGACCGATGGGCGACCTGATGTGGGTTGTGCGGCAGTATTTCGATGAATAATTGAGTCTCCTTCCATGGCACAATTTTCTTCGGCGGCTGCCTTTGCGCTGAAAGCTTTTTTCACTAATGTCTCAAAAGACTGCGAATCACGGTTTTTTCTTCTGACATTGCACGTGCGTTTTAAAAATGTAAATGACCCCATAAAGCCAACTCGAGTCACAAGGAATTATGGGATTAGTCAAAGTAAACATTGATATAAATAGTGGGAACAAAAACATTCTTATAACGTAAATTATGAGTGTTGGAATTAATGAGTTCATGCACAAGGATTTTTGTAACAATCCAGTAACATAGTTTAGTCTGCTATTAGGTGACTTTTAATAATAATTTTTCTTTTCTGTTTTAGGTGAGTGGCCGTTTTAATTAATTTCTAATCATCTCATTTCATGGTAAGAATTCTCCATATCATCAAACTAAAATTAAGTTATCATATTTAAAAATATAATGGATTCTTCAGGGATAAACAATAAACATGAGATTCAATTATAGCGGCTATTGAAGTAGGTCTTACTTCCTTGGTTATAATCACCTCTGTAACCTTGTAATCTCTGAGCAAGTATTGATGCATCAATGGTGCAATAAAATATTAATGCTTGTAAATATTATCTATCGGCAGTGCGGTTGGCGGCACTGAACTGCGTTTTTGATAGACTATTCCTCCTTCAACTGCTAATATTTCCTCCTGGGATACCTTATATATTTATATATAGTATCTAGGCATATCTTCCTTATTTAGTGTTGGTATAATTATACGATCCTTCCCTTCCGTTAATAGTATGAATATACTTATATATTCTCAGTTGACATCCGCATGATGGTTTAGAAGGATCAATCTAATTAGGGATTGATAAATTATTTGCCACTTCTATAATTTTTTTTTATTGAAAACTAGTTTCGAATGTTATACATTCATCTTCAGTTCTAAAAACACACAAAAAATTCAAAAATAAGCAATTCAAAATATATTTTGGTATTATTATACATATTAAATTAGATGTAATATAAATCAGTATTATAAAACATTCATGAATTATGAATTTAATTAAGACAAGAAATTTAATACATGTTGGTACTCAGCAAGGTTAAAATGGATTATATCAAACAGAAAAGTTTGTACTGGTTTCTTCTCGCATTGAACTAACAATGAACGAAAGGTAGGTAGCATGTTTTTAGGTAAACGGTTCAAGGGTTAGGGTTTTTCCAGTAATGCCGGTGAGTAATTGTTCTTTCTGCTATAGATGGGAATAAATTTAAGATTGGACTATTGGAGATATTTATTTGGTCATTTAAGCAAAAATGTGGATTGGATTTGAAGGATTTTATTGTTTCAAGTGCTTCATATATATTTAATTTGAGGCTGTTTTCAACGTGATGTATTAATTTAACTCCTCAGTCTTTGATGAATTTATGATTATTTTCATTTAAATGCATTGTTGATTGATTCTTCTATACCATCATGCGGATGTCAACTAAACAATATATTATTGAAATATATATAATATTATTGATCTTTTGTAAATTTACTTGACCAAAAATCAATTATTTTTTAATGCTGACATTTTATTATTGCAAAACCATCAAGGAACCATTAAGGTAATAGAGTTAAAATTCGGTAAAGATTAGTTCTATAGTTTTCGCTGTTAGGTCTTACAAACGAAAAAAGGAATATTATATTCTGCTTTTATAATATAATATATACTATTTATAATAGTATGATTAATTATTAGATATTAAAAGAAAAAAAAATTAACTAAACTATGTATCATTGAAAACTCCTCGATCTTCAGCATGCCTAGAAAATTGTGCCCGTGGGCAAATGTGACGTGGGGACGCCACACTGGCGCCCCCTGGCAATATCCATTTGAGATCAAATTGTAATTAGGAATTGATAAATAAATTGCCACTTCTATAATTTAGTTTTCATTGAAAACTATTTTCGAATGTTATACATTCATCTTCAGTTCTAAAAAACACACAAAAATTCAAAAATAAGCAATTCAAAATACAGTTTGGTATTATTATACATATTAAATTAAATGTAATATAAAGCAGTATTATAAAACATTTATGAATTATCAACTTAATTAAGACAAGAAATCAAATACAAGTTGGTACTCAGCCAAGTAGATTCTTGTCTTAATTAAATTCATAATTCATAAATGTTTTATAATACTAATTTATATTAATCTAATTTAATATGTAGAATAATACCAAACTATATTTTGAATTGCTTATTTTTGGATTTTTGTGTGCTTTTAGAACTGAAGATGAATGTATAACATTCGAAAATATAGTATTCAATAGAAACAAAATTATAGAAGTGGCAATTTATTTATCAATTCCTAATTAGATTGATCCTTCTATACCATCATGCGGATGTCAATTCAAATTGTAGTGTCTGATTCTTATGCCTTTTCATCAAAATCATTGTCTAATGAACAGATAGTCTTCGTTAATAAATATTATTTTTTAGGACTTAAAGAATCTTTTCCTTGTATATAACCGTTGTATGGTATTACATAGTCATCATGTGAATTGGGAGTAGATGAAATCTCTGTAGATTGCATAGAAACTCCGGATCTTCCGGTCGAAGGCGTATCAACCGAATTCATCCAGGAAGACGATAGAAGCGTCCATCAGTTGTTTAGTGTCGGTTGACGGGATGATTCGCAATTCCTTGGGTGAGAGGAGACGGTATAAGGAATTCCGGGTTGTCTCAGCCAGTAAGAAGTAACATTTACAAAGAATTTTTCCTCATTGTTTAATCTCCTGTAAAATCTATTTATAAAGCCTTATGTAATCTCGAAATTATTTTATTTACAATTGAATACTTCGTAAGAGAAAATTATTAAAACAGTAAGTCTAGAAGTTCAGCGATTGATTGGAACGTCTAGACCAATTGTGTACAGATTACCTTCAATGGCTGTTCGACGCCATACCCGAGGGTACACGTGATCGTTTGTTTGGTTATCCAGGGGCACAACGATGACGTAAAAGAGGATGACGTTCCAGAAATGTTCACTAATGGCTTGGAGCAACTAAAAATGCTGATATTGGAGTGTACTGTTAGGAATTTGAGACGGTTCACCGACAAGTGTGGAAAATTGCAGTACCATAGCTGACAAGAAAATAGCTATCTTTATTGACACTCAATATAATTTGGCAATAACACTGTATTAATAAAATATTTCTCTCTCTCATTTTACCCTTCACCTGATATAGTTAATAGATACAAATAATACTGTTACATTTTTTTTTTCTTTATGAAGTAAAACAAAAAAAAAACGTAAATTATTACTTTATGTATTCCGTATTTTCTGGATATGTATGAAGAGAAAATTTTCATATTTTCTTCTTGAACATCATCTTTGTTTATTATTTTCACTAATGAACCTTTGTAATAGACCAAGAAAAAGTATATAGCTCCCCTTCCCTATTATAGTTTGAGGTTTAACGTTTCAAAATAAGTATAATCCAAAAATCGAATAAAAAAAAATCTATCCGTCCGATGTACGCGGCTTTTCTCTGAGACTACTGAGCCGTTTTCTAGTCAAATCTCATAGTCGCAGGTCATCTCAGAATGATCCTCAGAATGCGACATTATCATCCGCCATTTCGTTTCAAAATGGTGGACAATTAAATGTCATACTTTCATACTCCAGTCTTTTATGAAGATTGAGGAAGAATACAAATTGAGGAAAAAAATACAATTAATTTTTTTTTTAATGATGCGTATATAACTGTTTGGAAATAATAAAATATAATGTAATCATTTGCAGCGTTTTTTCATATTAAAAAAAAACTATTATTTGTATTATTAAAGTGTTTTTTATCAGATGAAAGGACATTGTAACATAAACACAATTTTTTTCTCTGCATTCTTTGTTCCTTCTTATCTTCTATTAACACAGTAATGCTCCTTTCTTTGTCTTCACAATCTTCTTTATATTTTATGTTATTTTTTCTGACACGGTGTTATCTTTTCATCTCTCTTATTCTATCATTCTGTTCTGCTTCTTTCTCATTATTATTTGTTTTTATTTAAATAATTGTCTTGTTATATATCTGTTATCCGAAAAAGACTCTGAAAATTCAGTTATTTTTTAAATGTTGTTTCGCCTGACTTCGGAGCGGAGTAGCTCTAAATTCCCGGGTTCGAGATCGGCTATGGTAGGTAATTATTTTGGGGTTTACCCAGCCTCTATAATTGGGAGAATAACTTGGCGGTTAAGCGTGAGCTCAGTCGAATCACCTCCTTCCACAACCGTTGGCTTAGAAACAGTACGGTCCTTACCTAGTACTGAACCCAAGACCCTTCATGGGTTGTTGTATAGGTTTTTCGTCTGACAACTAACACGGAGGACGGTGGTATGTAGCCATCATTTGTTTGGGTTTGTCAGCTGAATTTTTTTTATGAGACCACTTTAAAGTTTTCAGTCCTCGCTCTAGTTTATATTAACAATTTTGCGGTGTTTAACAATTTTTTTTTATCATGCGATTGGCTTTAAAAAATCAGAAATGACATAAGTTCACATCATTGCAATTGTCCCAATGATCATGATTTTTGAGTTACAATACGAAAACGGGATAGAGAATAAAAACCCTCGAAGTGTCTTATGAACCGTTCTCTGTATTATCACTCTTATACAAATTTCGGGTAAGCAGCTAGTCGTAACTAAAGACAGCAAATGAATTAAGAAATGTTTGCTTATTTCGTAATACGAAAAAACATATGAATCATCAGGTGAATTATGTTTATTCGTAGTAAACAAGTGGCACATATCTGCATAGTGAGTGCCACGCGCAAACATTCATCGCAGATAATATTACAACAAAATTTACAACATGCGCTACAACTCTTGTACAGGAGGGACATTCTAACAGGCTCCACGAATTCGAACATTCGGTATTCGTCCAAAAATTGGTATAACTTATATTCCGATTCGGTAAATTAAGACAGATATTCGCGTTATCAATATGCAGAGAGCTATCGCCACGTGCGTTCACGAGCACAAGCATCAGTTCGTAGAGTAAGTACTATTTTTAGTTTATTTGTAGTTTTTTACTTCCTTGTAATAAAATTTTCGGTTTTCAGATTTCAATGGAAATATCCATTTTGAGCATCTCTTAATCCATTTTTACTAGTTTCGTCGTGACGTCTGTACATACGTTTGTACGTGCGTATCTCGCATAACTCAAAAACGGTTAGTCATAGAAAATTAAAATTTTGTATTTAGTATTGTTGTAAAATATATTTGTGATCCTCTCTTTTTGGTCAATTAATGATCACCGGAAATAGTACTTTACTTGAAGGTCATAATTAATTTCCATCAAAAATTATATTAAAATATAATGCAAAACTTCTCAAATTTAGTATTTATAACTTATATATGAATTAAAATAATATACTAGATTTTGCTCCAAATTGACAAACCGGAAGTGGTACTTTACTTGAAGGTCATATTAGATTTTAATCAAAAATTATATTAAAATATAATGTAAAATATCTCAAATTTGGTAAATAGGACTTTTATATCGATATGAATGTATTTAACATATTTTGTTAAAAATTGGTGAGCCGAAAAGAGTACTTTACTTGAAGGTCATAATAAACTTACATAAAAAATTATATTAAAACAAATACAGAGATTACATGGTTCGGTGATAAAGGTTAGAAATGCGATTTTTTTCCCACTCTAATTAAACAATTTTATTAATGTTTTAAGTGTTAAAATTGAGTGTAAAATACTTGTTTTCCTCCCCATTAGTATAAGCTGAACAAGTCTGCAGCAGGAGAATAAGATATAAGCTGAGTGGGTTCTTCCGCTTAAAATGTCGAAGCTGTCGATTTCTAATGCTTTATCTAGTGACATTGACAGTTCTAATGTTGTCACGGAACACGAAGAAATTTCTTGGGAACTTGTTAACTTCTGAAAGAAAACGACATATAATAACGGATTGAGAGCTCCCTTGTGTGCGTGTGTGTGTTTGTGCGCGCGCGCGTGTGCGTGTGAGTGTGTATCAATAGATGGATGTCGCGAGTGTCGTTTTAACTGCAATCTTCGAAAAGTAGTAACCAAATTCTGGATCGCTTTTTGAGCCACCAATTTATAGTTTAATAGGCGTACATGGAAGTCATGTGTTGTCCACATCAGGTATTTCATTCCATAAATACGGAATCAGTTAAGGGAAGGATGTTTAACAACATAATTTTTGTCGTATTATATAAGCATAATGTTTTCCGCACCTCTAAAGACCATTCAAATACAGTTAAAGTGTTAATAATTTGTATGGGAATTGATGTAATGTAAGAGAAGTGTCTTTTGGACGTCAAATTTTTTTTTTTGTCCCGACCCGCCATTTTGATATTTTCTGTTTTGTATTTTAGCTGTTATTAAAGATAAATTAAAATACGATTTTCTTTTTTTTTTTTCATGTGCAGTTTTAACCAATTTATTTATAATTTACTAAACTATTTGTATAAATGCTTCTTGATTTTATACAAAAGTCTTTGTGCATTAGTTCATTGCTGACATTAAAGTCTCCATTTGAATTCTTATTCAACACTGATGTAAACTATGCATATATTGTTTTTTTTACTTTGGCTAATCCTTATTTAATTATGCATACCAACTGTCTCTATCTTTCATTCCATTTTATGAATTTCATTGATAATACTGGAAGAAAAAATCGTCATTCGTGGTCTTCTGAGGCACTACTGGAAAAAAAGGATTAAGTGCAAAGGCAGCTGCTGAGGAAATATGTGCGGTGGAAGGTGAAAATGTGGTGCATCGTAATACAGTAGCGTTTTGGTTCAGGCGGTTCAATTCTGGGAACAATAGCCTTCAAGGTAATGCTTCGTGTTTGGTGGAATTATGAGGATGTTTTGCACTTTGATTTAAATCCAGGTGGCAGAGCTACTCACGTTTAACTTTACGGTGAACAACTCGAAAGACCATATAAAGTTTTAAAAGAGGAGTCCCCTGCTTCAGTCAATCATATTAAAGTGATGTTTCAGCAAGACAATACTCCTGCCCAGCGTTCACTCTAAATCAAAGAAATATTCTCAGAAATGTAGGGTGTTAGCATCTGACCCCACCCTACTTACAGCCCTGACATTGCACTGTTTGGCTATAGTCTTTTACGGTCAATTGTACATTTTTTGAAAGGCTGGCACTTCAAAAACAACTGTAATGCCAAAGCAGGATATGAAGAGTTTTCCGCCTTGAAAGCCAAGAACAACCAAATTCAACTTCTGGTAGAAAGATGGGTTAAAAGTAATTGACAATGATGGCCTATATTTTGAAGAATAATTTTAATGTGTAGATTTTATACTGAAATTTAAATAAAATTTATTCTATGCACAAAGACTTTTGTAACAACTTAGTTTAAATAACTTTTAAATATTACAGTTAGTTTTAGTATGCACGTATGAAGAATGTAATGTTTGCGAGGAGCTTACGAAAAAGAAAATCTTTTTAGCTCTCATAGTTTTTTTTTTTTATAAAATAATGAAAGGGAACCCGGTGTGAACCTAGAAGAGCTCTACCGGGGAAGAGAAAGAGAAAAACAAATATGCAATTGAATGCAACCGTTTACGATGAGAGTTTTATTGTTTGAAGAAAGTAAAAGGGTCTATTATTTTCCCTTGAATAATGAAGAATAGAATTGTACGTCTCACGCTTTTCGTTTTATCTACCGGTCCATAATTAATCAGTTAGCCATCTTTAATCGCCTGTGTGAACTCAACCTCTGGGAGAGTGGTTCTTCCTTTCCTACTGAAACCAAATAAGAAAACAGTGTATACGTGGTCGTTCATGAACGAGAATTCATATGACTTCGGAAAACAGCTGATCGGTTCATATGGGATTTTATTTCCAAGATTTGTCTTTGTACTAATCTTCGAGAAAATAAAAGCTTCTCTTTTTTTTTAATTCCAGTCTTCAATGTGTGAAAAAAGAAAGAAAATTAAATCAATATTATAGAAATTTTAAAGAGAATTGATTTCTCTTTTATATATATATATATATATATATATATATATATATATATATATATATATATATATATATATATGTATATATTTATAAAAATATATATAAGAGAGATATATATAATATATATTTCTATAAATACATATTTATAAAGCGGAGAACGTTTTCGACTTTAAAGTGTGTAAAAAGTGAGTTAAGGAAACGTCAACGTCTTCACCATAATAAATATAAAATGTAGCATACTTAGATAAATCTATTTGTCTAATATTATCTCTAAATTTACTCACATTAAATCGAGAAAAGTTTGTTTGTAAAAGTTATTTTATTATATTATCCTATACAAATCTTGGCCCACTGGTGACATTTGCTATGGGCCCCGCACGGGCTTAATCTGCCTCTGTGTAGATTAGAAGTTGCTCGGGGTAATTAGTTTAAATTAAAAAAAAATAAAATAAAGAAAACGTATTTGATTGCACTAGAATTATACATGGACAATTCTAAGTACCAGTGACATTTAAAAGTAGCAGTTACTTAGGAGGAACAGTAACGAATTTTTCCTGGAACAGCTCTATAGTGTCACAGCCTTTCTTAAGATGGATAATTGATCCTTTGATTGTAACGACTCCGAGCTGACCTTGAAATTCCTTCTTGCGATGTTACTGTCCCTTCAGCGTTTGAAACGGCCCCTCGTGCACAATCTTATAGTGCGTTCACTAAGAGAATGCTGATGAAACGAACTATTGCCATTTTACTTAAATAAAATTCAATTATATTAAATTAACTTGCCATATAGATCTTCTCGTTTAGAATTTTATATGATTTGTTTTGTTTATTATTGTTGTACTCTAATTATCAACGGCTTTACTTCGCTGAACGGACTATAATTATCCTTTACCATTTACATGTAAAACAGCCGAACACGTAATAGCTAAATATAAACCATTATTTGTTTGTTGTTGGTTTTCTATAAAGGTTGTAATAGTAATAAAAATTCCCCGAAGGAAATTCGATCGTAAATTCCTAATCTGCATCCGCGATAGACTATATATATATATATATATATATATATATATATATATATATATATATATATATATATATATATATATATATAAATAATATAACAAATTATGTTTTCAATCTTCGGTATTATGCTAAAGATTTGACACTTTAAAATGGGTCATAGGTTTTTTAGGTAATACTTAATATTGTGTCATCCACATATTTCTTCACTAATTACACCTCCAAGGGAATTTTGAAAATTATTTCTTCAATTAGATCGTCCATAATAAATTCTATAAGTATAGGAGAAAGAGAAAATCCCATGGAAAGACTCAGTATTTGTTTATAATAATTGTTACCATAGGGAAAGTAAGAAGTATCTGGACAAATTATATTGTCGACATTCTGTATTATGTTTAAGATTTGAAACTTTGAATCGGGTAGTTGGTTAGACACATTTTTTTTTTTTTAGGGAACACTTAATATTGTGTCATTCACATATTTCTTCAAAATTTGCACCTTCACGGGAATTTTGGAGGTGATTTCTTCAACTAGAACATCCATGATAAATGATACAAGTATGGGAGAAAGAGACAATCCCACGGGAAGACCCATTATTTGCTTATAATAATTGGAAGTAATAAGTCTCAAGACACAATTCGATAGCGTTATCGAATAGTGTTTGTGGAATTTTCGGGACTTTAATAATATTTGCCCACCTTTTTATTATGACTTAAATCTTTAATATATATATATATATATATATATATATATATATATATATATATATATATATATATATATATTTATAATAATATAAATATAATGTAATACAAATTATATTATCTTCTGTATTATATTATGATTAAGATTTGAAACTTTAAATCGGGTTGTAGGTCATACACAGCTTTCAACTACTTTCTTAAGCTGCATTGTGCTACAATAAAAAAAAAAAAAAAAAATATATATATATATATATATATATATATATATATATATATATATATATATTTGAATTAAAAGAAAAACGCTGCAAATTATTACACAATGGTTTATTATTTTCACTTAGTAATATTTCAAAAATATCTATTCTGTCCAAGTAAAAAAAATTAAGCACTAGGCACTAAAGGAAAAGAAATTTGAAGCTTGTCACAAGATGATCGCCGTGAGAGTGCCGAACTGGGAGTATTAATTTAAAAAACTGTATCAATGCAAGTAGGCTGTGATGTAAAATGATACAGAGGAAATATTTGATGTGCACTCCAGTAAGAAAAAAAAAAAAAGGAAAGCTAAAGGAAGTGTAGAAATAATCCAAGGAAGGATAAAACAGAGAGATACGAGGAAATCAGAAGCCCAATAGATAAGTCAGGAGGCCTAGGGCACGATGAGGGCATATAAGATCTTTAATCGGCAATTATTATTATAGATTTTTTTTTATGCCTTGTTATGCTGATTCCAAAACACCTTACATTTCCTGTCTATCTTTATAAATGACCGAGCTATGGGTATATAAGATCTTTAATCGGTAATTATACAGATTTTTGTTTTTCATTTTTTTTTTTTTAATGCCTTGTTATGCTGATTCCAAAACACCTTACATTTCTTCTCTATCTTTATAAATAGCCAAATTATGGGCTTATAACATCTCTAATCGGCCGCCATTTTGAAACAAACAGACGGATGGTAATGTCGAATTCCGAGGATCATCCTGGGGTGACCTCTGACATTTGTACCGAATCTCAAGAAAATCGGTCCAGTACTCTCGGAGAAAAGCCGCGGGCGGCGGACGGACGGGCTTTTTTTTATTCGATATTTGGATTCTACGTATCTTGAAACGTAAAACCTCAAATTTTGAGAGAGGGGGGTTACAAATTTTTTTTCCTTGGTCGATTCCAAAGGTCTATTATTCAACATAATGAACCAAAATTAGTATAATAATTTTTTTTTGGTCAACATTATTATATTGCAAGAATAACATGTATCTTTATTAATTTTATTTTATTTTATAAGCTAACGATAATCTAAATAGTCGAGTATATTGGAGTAGTGATCAGTTTCAAAACAATTTAAAACGTCATGAGATTGATATGGATTGAATTTCCATAAATATGGACCATGCCCCCAGTATCTTACAAGGAAAATGGTTTCTGAGGTTATTATTTCCTTATGTTTTAAGAAAGAAATATACTCGAAATTATTGGACTGAATTTCCAATTAACTTTACCCGAAGTTCTCATTAAAATCTCGTTATAATGCTATAATAATTTTTTTTTTTGTTTAAGTTGGTAAAATGAACTTTGAAATGGTTTAATCGCCTAATAAATTTAATTAAATTTAATAGCGTTTAATGGCGTAGAATCATCTCGGGTTAATTAGCCAAAGCGTTCTGCTTCATCATCACGTTTAAACGTCCGCATCAACCAGCCGTAAAAAAGCTCTTGAGTAATTCATTACTCAACCGCAAACAAATAATTATTTTTAATTTATGCTTCGATGTTTGAAACTTTTGTAAATTGTTTTGTTTAGTTTTCGCAATTCAAAATAAATAAAAAATTCCAGTTCGTGCGTCATAGGTGCTTTCTCAGCTGGCGATGAGCTATGACTAATTATTATAATTATTTGTTTGTTTCGTTCCAATGTTCTTATTAAACCAATGTTTTTACTTCCTTGTACGAAGTAAAGGAAGTATTGTATTCGCGAAAATTTTCGGTTTTCAGATTTCAACGGAAATATCCATTTTGACCATCCCTGAATCCATTTTGACTAGTTTCGTCGTGGCGTCTGTACGTTCGTATCTCGCATAACTCATAAACGGTTAGCCGTAGAAAGTTTAAATTCTGTATTTAGGATTGTTGTAAAATCTAGTTGTGAACCTCCCTTTTTGGTCACTGCTTGATTACCGAAAGTGGTACTTTACTTGAAGATCATAATTGATTTCTATCAAAAATCATATTAAAACACGGTGCATAACTTCTCAAATTTAGTATTTATAACTTATATATTGATTTAAATAATATACTAGATTTTGTTCAAAATTGTAAAACCGGAAGTGGTACTTTACTTGAAAGTCATATTAGACTTTCATCAAAAATTATATTAAAATATAATGTAAAACATCTCAAATTTGGTAAATAGGAATTTTATCTCGATATGAATGTATTTACTATATTTTGATTAAAATTGGTGAGCCAAAAACGGTATTTTAGTTGAAAATCATAATAAGCTTACATCAAAAATTATATTTAAATCAAATACATAAATAATATGTTTCGGTAATAAAGGTTACAAACTCAATTTGGTTTACAATCCAATTAAACATTTTTATTATTTGTTTTAAGTGTTAAAATTGAGTTTAAAATACTGGTTTCCCTCCCTATTTGTGTGTGTGTGTCAATAGATGGATGTCGCGACGCCGTGTCGTTTTTAAGATACTGAAATCTTCGGAAACTAGTAACCAAATTCAGGATCACTTTTTGAGCCCCCGATTTATATAATTTAATAGGCGTACAAGGAAGTCATGTGGTGTCCACATCAGATATTTTGTTTATGAATCACATGAATTTAGTTTTTTATTAGAACATTAAGTTTTGAAAATATAGGAAAAAATTATGAGAAAAAAAAATTGTTTTTCTAATACGAGGAATGGCTAACTTGACTTTCACTTACCAAGCGGTCGACCATATGGTCAGTTGTCCGTCATAACCGGACAATGATAATGCCCATCTTCTTCGTAATTATAGGAATTATGTGACAGCGTTAAAAAAAAATTATAATAATTACATTTCATTGCTTAAATCCCTTTTATAATAAAATGGAATAATTCCAAAACTTGGAATTTGTGTGATGGCGTTAAAAATTCATATTTATTGGGATTATTAGAATTATTACTCCTTTAATTAGATCACAGCTGTCGATTTCCGCTTGCTGTGCTCGCTCAAGAAATATAGAAACCTCCAAAGGATCCTTTTCAGTTGAAGTCTGTGCTTACCGTTATTAGTTATTATTAATTAAAAAATTAAAATTAGTTATTTATATAATGGAAATAGTCTTACTTCGATGGAATAATCCCAATTTATAATATTATATTGCATTTTCTTCCCGAAATCCAAATTTATATCATTCTTACCTCCTTTTATGAAATAAAGGAAGTATTGTAATCGCAAAAATTTTCACGTTTAAACAGAAATATCCCTTTTGACCATACCTGGATATATTTTGACTATTTTCGTCCTGGCGTCTGTACGCACATTCGTACGTATCTCGCATAATTCAAAAACGGTTTGCCGTGGAAAGTTAAAATTTTGTATATGGGATTGTTACAGTTGTTAACCTCCTTTTTTGGAGCGACCTTTTTGGTCGCTATATGATCATCGGAATCGGTACTTTACTTGAAAGTCATAATAGATTTTCATCTAATATTATTTTAAAATATAATACAAAACTTTTCAACTTCGATATACAAGATTTGCGCATGAATAAAAGTAACATACTTTATTTTGGTCAAAATTGTAAAGCCGAAAGTGGTACTTTACTCGAAGGCCATATCAATAAAAATTATATTAAAATATAATGCAGAATTTCTCAAATTAAGTATATATGACTTTTACATCAACATAAATAAAGTACTAGATTTCGGTGAAAATTGGCAAACCGGAAGGGATACGTCATAATAAATTTTCATAAATAATTATATCTATAATATAATCGAAATCATCTAGAATTTAGCATATAAGACTTTTATATCAATAAAAATCATACGCTAGATTTTGGTTAATATTGGCCTGCTGGAAGTGGTACTTTGCATGAAGATCATAATAAACTTTCATCAAAAATTATATTAAAATATAAAGCAAAACATCTCAAATTTGATATATTTACATACAAATCTTATATATAAGCTTTTATGTCAATATAGATAAAATACTAGATTTTAATTAATATTAGCCTGCCGGAAGTGGTACTTTATCTGAAACTGGCTTTTTTTACTTCCCGCCTTTTTTTTGAACAACCACTATATAGTTTAATATATAGATCAGATTTTTTTTTTTTTTTTTAACAGAAGAAAAATATTACAAAATACAGAACTTATTAATCCACAAATTGTCTTAATAAATAAAAATGAAAGCTGAAAAGAATGGCTACAGAGTAGGTTGTAAGCGAAAGCAACAGAACATGTGGTCGACCGTTTAGTACGTCGTGAACCAAATATCTTGTAACAATAGTACCTATAACAGAAGTCCAGTTACAAACGGCCATGTTTTCCACAAAATGAGTTAGACATTGTTTTCGTCAGGTGCATTCATCCTCTTTTTTAATACTTTCGTTACTAAAATGGCTAGAAACGTGTTAAAATGCACAAACGCTTAGTTTCAAAGACGGTCAAGACCAGTAGAGCCAATCACTGCTGAGTATTCATACCACGTGACCCCGAACAGCTTCACAACACCTTTCGTTGAATGTTAAATGTTCTATTTGATCTGATTTGGTGAAGTTTTCATTTTTACCTACATTAAAATACCCAGTAAGTAAAAAAAAAAAACGTGCTAAATATTTAAGATAAAAGGGTTGTGATAAAAAAGTGTTTTATTTCGTGTATTATATTTTTTTTTTTTTTTACGAACCTCAAGGAATTATTTTCGTTTTTTCATGTCAGCAGTTTTTAGAACTAACACGGCCATGTTGGTTACAAACTCGGTCACGTCCAGTTTTATTTTTTAAATAAGTAATAAACTTTTAATATAATGAACCAGATCAAATTTTATTTATCAAGATTAAATTTTAATTACATATAGGTATCAAATAAAAAAAACAAAACAATATTATTGCATATTTTCTATAGTAAAAGGTTTTTCTCTGCTCCTAAAAAGTTGTGCAAAGTGAATCTGGCCATGATTGTTACTGGACTACTCATATAAGAGCAGTTTTATCAGATAATTAATTCATGCATTTTAATTAATAAATAAATATCAATGAGAAAAAAAATTGCTATTTATGACGCGACATTAACGACAGGGAAAAGCAATCAGCTGGAACCCTCTCTTTTTCTTTAGATCATGAAATAGAGTCTTCCGCTTCCAGATTTCCAGTGAAAAGGAGAAACTTCCTGGTTCTTACAATGGCGACGAGGTAATAGAATAGAGCGGTGTGACCCGAAGTGACGGTCGCGAGGAAGTCTTTCTGGACCGTGACCTCTCGCAGCGCTGCTTAACGTGTGGGCGCGTCCTTGCGCGCTGAGTCACGGCTCTTCGCTCGATCAGGCTTAGCTCTCTTCTATGGTCTTGTCACTGCTAATAATAGTGCGCCACATGTCGTTAGGTCTCTGTGACAATATTATTGCGACACGAGAGAAATCTTTCTGGTCGATCTCATCCTTGTTGATAGCCCTTGCTTTCAATAGTTCGAAGACAAGGAAACAATACAGAAGATTCTATGTTCGATGTTATCAATAGGTAGTTAAAGTAACATTTGTATAGTTAAAAAAAAAAAAAAAAAATCGCAACAAAAAAATATCTGATGTGGACAACACATAACTTCCTTGTACGCCTATTAAACTATAAATCCCTGGCTCAAAAAGTTATTCTGAATTTGGTTACTAGTTTTCGACTATTTCAGTGAAAACGACACTCGGCGTCGCGACATCCATCTATTGACACACACACACACACACACAAGCTCTTATTTCTGGAGGTCTCATTCCGTTATTAAATGTCGTTATCTTTGAGTTGGTAACAAGCCTCCAAACGATTTATTCGTGTTCCTTGACAATATTATAACTGTCAATGTCACTAGACAAAGTACAGGAAATCGACGGTTTCGACATTTTAAGCAGAAGAACGAGGAAAACAAGCATTTTAAATTCAATTTAAAAAACTTAAAGTGAGTAAAAAAAATGTTTAATTAGAGTGTTGAAAAAATCGCATTTATAACCTTTATTACCAAATCATATGATCTCTGTATTTAATTTTAATATAAGTCTATTATGACCTTCAAGTAAAGTACCCCTTTTGGCTCACCAATTTTAAACAAAATCTAGTATATTATTTATATTGATATAAAAGTCCTATTTACCAAATTTTAGATAATTTACATTATATTTTAATATAATTTTTGATGAAAGTCTAATATGACCTTCAAGTAAAGTACCGCTTTCGGTTTTCCAATTTAGACCAAAATCTAGTATGTTATTTAAATCATTATATAAATTATAAATACTAAATTTGAGAAGTTTTGCAAAGTATTTTATTATAATATTTGATGAAAATCAATTATGACCTTCAAGTAAATTACCACTTCCAGTGATCAAGCAGTGACCAAAAAAGGAGGTTTACTACTAGATTTTATAAAAATCCTAAATACAAAATTTTAACTTTCTAAGGCTAACCGTTTTTGAGCTATGCGAGATACTAACGTACTTGCGTATAGACGTCACGACGAAACTAGTCAAAATGGATTCAGGGATGGTCAAAATGGATATTTCCGTTGAAATCTGAAAATTTTCGCGATTACAATACTTCCTACAGGTTACTTCGTACAAGGAAGTAAATAATACCAACTCTCAATAAATGAATCAACCGGAGTTATAATAATTTAGTAAATTTTCCACGGCAGGAAAAAAAATTGTATCTAAACCAATGTACAGCCTTGTAAACATCTTCCTATTGTATAGACTCGACAGTTGGTTACAACCAAATTTCAATCTCTAACAAAAAAAAGAATTAATTTTTCACTTTTTACATTTAAAGACCTACAAAACGTTTTGACGGGTACGTCCTTCTAAAAAGCCGATGATCCTATCTTCTGTAAGTGTTGGCTAATGCACGTTAGGAATCGTTAGCAGTATTATAAGAAACGTGTGTTACCAAGATCCCTCAAAATCAACCGAATCGTTCTGCAGAGTTAATGTATCGTCAGACTATCTCAATAGCACCATTGTATCAAATTTCTACTTGATCGGATAATCGGAAGTGTTCTAAAATTCGATTACCTGATTTGATAGACAGAAGTAAAAATAAATGACGGCGTTTAAAAAGGAAAAATAATATACATATCACAGATTCAGGCGGCATTAAGACTTTAAATTCCTATACAGGCACGTCATGTCTTTAGTCTAATAGCCGAAATTTGGTAACTTATTTGAAGAAACTTTGTAATCATATATCCATATAATGTCCATCCTCGGTATTCAATTTCCACTTGTCTGCCAAATAAGCTGTCGGGTTTTAAAATGGCGGCCAAAAAAAAATCGTTGTTTTTTATCGTTGTTTTCGATCACACCATTTAATCAAATTATTACATTGTGGTACTTATTGGACGCAGAATTTAATGTTCTTTCCTTTAAATGATATTTTTTTCGAAAGAATGCACCGTTGAGGAATTATAGGTGAAAAAACAAAAAAAGTCCTTAAATTTCGAGTTATTTTTTGGCCACCATTTTGAAACCCGCTCGCTTTGATATGGCAGAAAAGTGCAAATTGAAAACTTTGGATAGTCATTATATGGATATATGGCTAATAGTTTTCTTCAAATAAGTTAGCAAATTTCGCTTCGGCTCTTGGGCTATTGTACGGAATCGCCTCGATATCTTAGCGTGGGCACTTGAACACGAAATAATGGAAAGTAATGATGTAGCAGATGCCCTGGCAAGGAAGGGCTCAGAAACAGTGCTAATTTGTTTTTTTATCTACTGTTACCGCTCAAAATTATGTTAATTTAATTTTTAATGTTTAATTTATTTATGTGAAATTTATTCCGAAATCAAGTATATAATAATTTATATTTGTTCATACACGCTAAGATATTGAGGCGATTCCTTACAATAGTCCAAAAGCCGAGGCGAAAATTGGTTACTTATATGTTCACAATGTTCATCCTCAGTTTTCAATTTCCACTTGTCTGCCAAATCAAAGCAGTCAGGTTTTAAAATGGCGGCCAAAAAAACTCGTTTTTTTTACGGTTGTTTTCGATCAAACCACTTAATGAAATTATTATATTGTGGTACTCATTACGCAGAATTTAATGCTCTTTCCTTTAAAAATGATAATTTTTTTTATATAATGCACCGTTTATGAATTATAGGTGAAAAAACAAAAAAAGTCCTTAAATTTCGAGTTATTTTTTGGCCACCATTTTGAAACCCGCTCTCTTTGATTTGGCAGACAAGTGGAAATTGAAAACTGAGGATGGGCATCATGTGAATATATACCTAAAAGTTTTCTTAAAAAAAGTCACCAATTTTCGCCTCGGCTATTGTACGGAATCGCCTCGATATCTTAGAGTGTATGAACAAATATAAATTATTATATACTTGATTTCGGATGACACATTGGCTATAGTAATTTTTAATTTTTAATAATAAATAAATTTCACATAAATAAATTAAACATTAAAAATTAAATTAAAATAATTTAGCTGTAACAGTAGGAAAAAAAACAAACTAATTAACATTGTTTCTGAGTTCTTCCTGGCTAGGGCATCTGCTATATCATTACTTTCCATTATTTCGTGTTCAAGTGCCCACGCTAAGATATCGAGGCGATTTCGTGGATATATGGCTAAAAGTTTTCTTCAAATAAGTCACCAATTTTCGCCTCTGTTTTTGGACTATTGTACGGAATCGGCTCGATATCTTAGCGTGGGCACTTGAACACGAAAAATGGAAAGTAATGATATATCAGATGCTCTAGCAAGGAAGGGCTCAGAAACAATGTTAATTAGTTTGTTTTTTTTAGTTTTTTTTCCTACTGTTACCATTCAAAATTATGTTCATTTCATTTTTAATGTTCAATTTATTTATGTGAAATTTATTTATTATTATAAATTAAAAATTATTATAAGAATGTGTCATCCGGAATCATGTGGATGATTTGTAATTGTAAATTTGTTCATAATATCATTGTATCAATGTAAAGATAAAAAATTTTAGTATGCATGAAGAGGTGAAGAAGTGTAGAATGTCGCCTGGAGCTAAGTGAGTAAGGTAATCTGTAATCCAAGCACACACAGCAAACAACAAGTGATGATTCAAGCGGCCTCATTCCTCTGAGTCAGTAGGGAATTCCTGAATATTTATCTTTAATCCTACAATATACTGGAAATCTTCATAGAAGAACATTTTCCTTATAAAATAATATTTAAATAAATCTTTAATTTTTTTTTATTGTTTTATTAAATTGATTCCGATTTAAAATCAGAAGATTGACTCCGGAAATTAACTTTTATAGGAGAGGGTTTTTTTTTTAATTTTTTTAATGATTTAAATTTATAAACCAAGTTTTTGACTTCCTAGCTTAGCCATAAAAAAAAAAAATAAATAAATAAATAAATATATTCTTAAGATTCATGTTTTAAATGCTAGACAGTAGATTAATCAATAAGATATTCAAATATCTATGGGGTAAAAAGTCCACAACAAGCTAGGTCAACGAAGTAAAAAAGGATTTAGAAAGAAACAATATACAAATAGAATATATATATATATATATATATATATATATATATATATATATATATATATATATATATATATACAACAGAGAAGCCTTTCGGGAAAAAATATTGAAAATGGAAGGATTCCAAGGCAGGGTAGCTAAGAAGACTGGTTCAAAATGGTCTGACGACAGAAAGAAGAAACATAGTGAACAGATGAAAGCATACTCGAACAAAGAATTAGGAATTGGAATTGCAACGTGTTCCTCAGATGGCCTATTCGAAGCAAAAAAATAAAAAAAAATAAAAAAAAAAAAAAATATATATATATATATATATATATATATATATATATATATGTAAATTAATAATTAACAAGATTAATTATTAATTCAGATAGTTTACTTTTAAATGGCATTGAACAGCTGTTTATTGGCTTTTGTTATAAATGAAGGTTATACTAATCAGAAAACTTGTTAGTAAAATATATTATAGTGATTTAGGAAGTAAAAGACTCCTATACAATTCTATTTTGTTTTAGGTAAGCTTGTATATTTTGTATTGTATGGAAATAATAACAATTTAATTGATTGTGTCAAAAGTTACTGAAGAAACTATTTTGTTTTAGCAAACGTTTACGGTCGTATTCTTTCTAAATCGCAGAATCACTACTATATATTATTACGGTAGTATAGATCCCTTTTCCGGCTCTCAGGAGCGATGGATTTTGACGAATGAGGTATCAAAAGAAAAGGAATTTCATAGAGAAGTGACGAATCCTGATTTTGTTTCTTGAAATCTTACAAGGGCTTAAATAAAAGTGATGAAAAAATGGGGAGGTTTCAAAGATTTGACGACTAAGAGTCGACAGATCGAGACGGGACAAGTTGGGTATTAAAGATTTTGACGCGGGCTTCAAGATCATACATGATCCATTGGATCATATTGGTCCAGCGTTTTAAAGCTTAAAAACCTACCGTTTTTGAGATAACGCACGATATAGGTCCGCACGGGTCTCATGCCACCTTGCGTACGTGCCGTTGTCATGGCAACTTTATATCAATTCGAGTCTGTTTACCAACACTTTTAATGAGTGGGAAATTATATATTGTTTCCCATGTCCAACCCTAAAGGGAACTGTTATATATGAATACTACACAATAGAAAATGGTATAGCTGAATCTAATTGCCTAACTGCTAAATTGAAGAGATATTACAGGGGGGTAAGCTATTTACTTATTAAGTATGAACTTCAACATAGTCATTACAAACTATGTAGCTTCACCAAATCTGTATGTTAAATAAACTTTTTTGGTAATATTTTATTGTTTCCCTAATATCGCTTACACCTCGAATGTATTAGGGATTAGAATAAGCATTGATATCTAATGCGAGAGTTCTCGCCCGGGTATACTAGTTATATATATATTCTTAACAATTTTTTTTTAATTTAATATTTTTTTTTTAGAAAATTCTTTTTAAAAAATCCTTCCGGAGAGCTCCCAACGATCTAGATTTTGACCTGACTGTACTTCACGCTGCGCATGCCCACAACAAATACTCAAACCAATGGATCCTTATCAGTTGGAATCCTGATATAGGTTTAGGTCAGATTTCCAGCCTTTTACCGAATAGATCTCTTGTACCCACCACCATCTCTCTTACACAAGATATAAGTATAAATATCAGATTGAACCGGGTTTTTGATAGATAGATAGAAAATTTGGTTTATTCTGGGACTAGGTTCCTTCAGAATAACAAAAATGAACAAATATAAAGTAAACCAGATCTGCCCAAAAAACTACAATAATAAAATTAGATAAGTTTTTTTTTTTTAGAATTTAGAATAAGGGTTATTCATATTGTTTTCGTCATATTTCGCGCCTTTCAGCTCTTCTTCGAAATGTTCGTCAAAACGTTCACTTCTTCTTACGAAATAATTATAGTAAATACATTTTAAATTTTAGGATTAAAATAATTTTATAGATATATTATGTTAAATATAGATTTATTATTCCTTAGTCACTTTTAGTCTTTGATATCCTTGTGCGAAATTTCGAGAACCGTGGATACTTCTCCAGACTTTATTAAAATCTCCGAACAACTATATACATCAATGAGATGAGGGATCTTGTTGGAAGTTGACTAAAGGAAGGTGGGGAGAAGCGGGTAACTCAAAACGTTTGCTGAAGGGATATCTACCTAACATATCTCCGGCGGGAATTTGAAATGAATCCCGGGAAATTCAACAAGGAAGAGAAAGGGAGAGTTGGTGGGGATAGCAATAGCCCTCCGTAAAAAGGCAGGAAATCTGGCTTAATCCTGAATCAAAGGTTGGTTTGAGGATTTGTTGTGGGCATGCGCAGCGTGCGTGAAGTACAGGCAGGTCTTAAAATCTAGACTTGGCCAAAGTCGTTAGGAGCTCTACGGAAGGATTACCATAACCCTAAACTTGGCTGAATAATAAAAAAGAAATAGATTAGAAAAATAAACTTTATTATGAGTCTAGGTTCCTTCAGAATAACAAGGAGGTACAAGTAAAAAAGATAACTTCTGGTAAAAAAAATAAAACAACCATAATTTTACTTACTTAAAAAAATGAAAACAGAAAAAAAAAATGGAAAGAGAGGAAAACCTTAGAAAGTAAAAATATAAAAATAATATGAGTAGAGCAATCCTGAGTTAAAACATTAAAAACAAATTCTCACTTCTAAACAGAATTTCATTCAACTTATATAAAAATAATGAAATAATTCACAGAGTTAAAGATTTGTATGATAACACAGATCAACGATGAAAAAACTTTTGTACTGAAAATACCTTATTCTTATAGTTTTTAGGGTGCTGAATCCAAATATGATATTAAAAAAGCTGTATCACCCACAATTTTAACTATTAAAGCTGTTCAATTCTTTAAAAATCGCTTAATTTAATAAATTTAACTATAAAATGTGAAGAAATTGTGGGTGATACAGTTTTTTTAATATCATATTTGGATTCAGCACCCTAAAAACTATAGGAATAATGTATTTTCAGTACAAAAGTTTTTTCATCGTTGGCCTGTGCAATCGGAGTTAGATGAACAAGATGATGAAGAATTCCAATGTTTTACAGAAAATGTAGATCCTAAACTGTTTACTCAAATCGAGCTTAACGACTTGGTTAGGGACTATAACCATGCTTATGGTGTAACATAGTGTTTCATTAATTCCTCCGTTTACCGTATAGGGGTTTAGATAGAGGTTTATACTATAATACAAAGCATATTGCTGGAAAACTATGGGTGATACAAAAAAACTAAGGCTAGATTTAGATTCAGCACATAAAAATCTATAAAAATCAACTATTAAAGTTTTAAAAAAAAATTTTTGTTAGCCTGTGTAATTGAAACAATTATTTACTACTAATCAACATATTAATCTTGAATTAAAATTTCATGAATTGACAGCGTATTTTTGGAAAGTTAGGAGGTGTTGAAAAAGTTGGGATTTGAATGAGGAGAGAGAAGAAGAATGGCGGATATTAGAAGGGAGGGAATTCCAAAGGACGATGGAGCGGCCGAGGAAGGAACGTTCGATTTTTTTGGTTCTGTGGGAACGGACATAGAGGTCAGGTAGATATATAGATATAGAAGGCACGATCTTGTATCCTGTGAGTGGATTGAGGATTTGGATTGTAGGAGGCTGTAGATGTAGGAAGGGTGCTGGGAGTTGATGGTTCGTTATAGGAAATATCCGAGGAAATATTGTCTACGGTTGGAGGGGAAGAGACACTTTAACTCGCCGTATAGGTGGGACACTTGAGCAAAGACAATAATAGCAATGTATCAAGAGAATAAAATAACTTTGTCGTGTGTGGGCTCATTGCCAAGTTTAGGGTTAAGTTGTTATAGATAGAAATAGGCTACCTTCTGCATCAAATCAGCAGTAGTTTGAACTACCTTAATTAATAAAAAAAATAAAAAAATAGAAATAGCATAATCAGTTGACCTCCGCATGATGGTATAGAAGGATCAATCTAATTAGGGATTGATAAATTATTTGCCACTTCTATAATTTGAAAACTAGTTTCGAATGTTATACATTCATCCTCAGTTCTAAAAACACACAAAAAATTCAAAAATAAGCAATTCAAAATATAGTTTGGTATTATTATACATATTAAATTAGATTAATATAAATCAGTATTATAAAACATTTATGAATTATGAATTTAATTAAGACAAGAAATCAAATACATGTTGGTACTCACCAAGGTTTAAATGGATTATATCAAACAGAAAAGTTCGTACTGGTTTCTTCTCGCATTGTACTAACAATGAACGAAAGGTAGGTAGCATGTTTATAGGTAAACGGTTTAAGAGTCGGGGTTTTTCCAGTAATGCCGTTGAGTAATTGGTTTTTCTGTTGTAGATGGGAATAAATTTAAGATTGGACTATTTGAGATATTTATTTGGTCATTTAAGCAAAAATCCGGATTGGATTTGAAGGATTTTATTATTTCAAGTGCTTCATATATATTTAATAACAAACAATTTAATAAAAAAAACTGGAAAATCGCTAAATCAGAGATTAAAGGAACATATACGTGCATATAATAATAAGACAGATAATTCCAACTTTGCAATTCATTTAAATGAAGATAATCATAAATTCATCAAAGACTCAGGAGTTAAATTAATACATCACGTTGAAAACAGCCTCAAATTAAATATATATGAAGCACTTGAAATAATAAAATCCTTCAAATCCAATCCGGATTTTTGCTTAAATGACCAAATAAATATCTCCAATAGTCCAATCTTAAATTTATTCCCATCTATAACAGAAAAAACAATTACTCACCGGCATTACTGGAAAAACCCTGACCCATAAACCGTTACCTATAAACATCCTACCTACCTTTCGTTCATTCTTAGTACAATGCGAGAAGAAACCAGAACAAACTTTTCTGTTTGATATAATCCACTTAAACCTTGGCGAGTACCAACATGTATTTGATTTCTTGTCTTAATTAAATTCATAAATGTTTTATAATACTGATTTATATTAAGCGTTCTGAAGCGACGATTTATTGCTATGTAAGGATTTCCTCCCTCCCTTCTGCTCTAAATGACTTAGTACCTTTATCTTTATTCTACATCTTACCAACTACAATAACCAGTTAGTATTTTTTTGATTTTTTATTTTTTTCAACGTTGGCCCCACTGTGAGTCAGAATCCCGGAAGACGCTCAGTCAAGAAAGAATACTTAGGGCGGAAAAGAAATTAGTTTTGGATCGTAAACTCTATACACCATGGAGAAGTTGTTTAGCACCTCCTTGTACTGGAACCTTCTAGGAAGTTCTAGAAAGTAAAAGCTGTTGAAGCATTGTGGTCGAGTAACACCTGGCGCGGTTTCGAAGGTGTTTAGTTAGTGTTAAGATCCTTCGTCTGACGAAACTAAACAAACATTTTATTCACTGATAATACAATATTATTATATTCTATTGAAGTTTTAAAATTAATATTCTCGGCAGGATTATTAGAATTGAGTTTAACGGAGCTTAAGAGGAGATTGTGGCAAACCGTAAGGGGTTAAGACTCCCACGTGCAACCCACGCTTTCCTTTCTGTTGAGGCCGCTGAGTGGTCCTCAAGACTGACCCATTATCTTCATGTTATATATATATATATTATTTTTTTTTTAATTATTAATTATTTTATCTTAACAATTATTTAGATTTCATAGTTTTTGATTTGGTTTATTATTCTCAATAATGAACATTTGTATTCGACCAAGAAAAAAAAAATGTTAACCCTCCCCTCAAAATTTGAGTTTTACGTTTCAAGATAAATATAGATTTGTCTCCAAAGTCGACGTACACCATAAGATGATCCTCGGGACTCGATATTAACATCCGCTAATCTGGCTGTAAAAAAGTCGAAATTGTAAGTTGACCGAATACTTTAGCTTCATATTCACTTTTTCAAGTAAATGTCCCAGCTTAGTAGTCTCTGTCTGTTTTCATTCCAATCCTGGCGTGTGAAGATTAAAACATCTGCGAAATTAGAATTACAGGGCACAAAAGAAACCAATTCCCTTCATCCTGGAATCAAATCGTAGGAGTTAGGAGTAAGTGTTATCATGTTTTATATTTAGAATTACTTACTCACAGCTCTTTCCTTGATTATAAAAAGTTTATTAAAATTTTGTGCAAAAGTAATTTCCACTTTAATTTTATTAAAATTTGAATATACTTTTAAAAAAAGTCTGTGAGCAGTAGAACGTCGTATTTTGACGTTAAAAAAATATATATAAAAACGTGGGAGTAAGAAAAAATTGAGACCCATAAAAGACAGTTCCCTAACATACCGAAATTTACACGTACTTTTATTATATGGTTCTGCCTCTCCGCTGACCTTCGATACAGAAAGCCCTACATACCGAATTTCAGCTCATTTGACCCAAAGGGGGCCACTGGAGGTGCTCAAATGTAGCGGGGGGAAAAATATATTTATATATATATCATACATCTCCAAATCTTCCATAATCGTGCTCTAGCGGTTATGAAACGGATAGAAAACGCAGTCCCGCCGCTCACCGCCTACCTTCGACCCACTGCAACAGATGAAACTTCTTTTGTTTTATAGGTAATTTAATTTTCTTTCAAATGCAACAGGTTTTGAGCTCCCTAACTCAATTTGGAGGGGTTTTAAAGGTGCACAAATGTTTTAAAAAATCGGAAAACCCAGGAGGTGAGAGAAAACCAAGTCGAGACCCCCAAAGTATACTTCCCCAACACCAACTCAATTTAAATACAAACTTTCAGCCCTGTAAAGTAATATGTTGGAGCTGTAGCGATGCGCAAAACTTAAAAAAACGCCGAAATTTCATGTAAACATACCGAGATTTTGACTGGAATTTATGAGATGATGATATTTATTTCTAAATAAATATCACTTAAAGTACTATTATAAAAGTGTCTTTGAAGAAGGAGCGGCAAAATTGAGCTTGCCCCCCGCCAAAAATCCTATTTTTGGCTCTGCCGCCTCCTGCCACAATTCCAGGTTGTCTGCTTCTAGGAAAATAGACAAAGTATCAATACCGGCATTCATTCAAGCACTTAAATTAAATATTCGATACCATTAAGATATCGAAACGAATATTGGATCAGTGATATCGATACCAAAACTGCTTGGTATCGAAAGGAAAGTATCGATACTTCATTTATATCGATCGGTATGGTAAGTCACTATCTGCTTATTATATAAATTATTTCATGATTACTAATTTAAACGTATGTTCGACTTAAATCCAATAAAATAAATCCTCTTTTCGAAGTCTAAAAAAAAAAACGCTGCAAATTATTACACAATGGTTTATTATTTCCACTTATTTATTCCACTTGTTTATTATTCCACAAAAATATCTATTCTGTCAAAGTGAAAAATATGAAGCAGTAAAGGAAGGCACCAAAGGAAAAGAAATTTGAAGCTTGTCACAAGATGTCCGCCATGAGAGTGCCGAACTGTGTTAATAAAAAAAACTGCGTCAATGCAAGTAGGCTGTGATGTAAAATGATACAGAGGAAATATTTGATGTGCACTTCACTAGGAAAAAGTAAAAACGAAGTTCATTACGCTATATCTCAGCTAATAATGGTCCGATTTAGGTGATTTCTAGTTCGTTTTGTAGGGATTTTCGTTAGCTTTCGTTTAAATACAATAAAAGCACCAAACAAAATCGTAATCGACCAAGGAAAATTTTTTTGTAAAACCTCAAATTTTGAGGGGGGGTTACAAAATAATTTTCCTTGGTCGATTCCAAAGGTCTATTATTGAAAATAATAAACCAAAAGCATTTACAGATAGAGATTTTTTCTTTTTCGTTTTTTTTTTTTTCTTTTTTCTTTTTTGTTATTTTAATGCCTTGTTATGCTGATTCCAAAACACTCTACATTTCTCCTATATGTTTATAAATGGCCGAGTTATGGGTATATAACGTCTTTAATCGGCAATTATTACAGATTTTTTGTTTTTCAATTTTTTTTTTTTTTTGATGTCTCGTTATGCTGATTCCAAAACACCTTACATTTTCTCTCTATCTTTATAAATGGCCGATTTATGGGTATATAACATCTTTAATCGGCAATTATTATAGATTTTTTTTTTTCAATTTTTTTTTTTTTTTTTTTTTTTCATTTATCGTTATGCTGATCCCAAAACACCTTACATTTTCTCTCTATCTTTATAAATGACCGAGTTGGCTTATGAATAGGCTTATGAGATCTCTAATCGGCCGCAATTTTGAAACAAACAGACGGATGGTAATGTCGAGTTCCGAGGATCATCCCGGGGTGACCTGTGACTTTGGTACCGAATCTCAAGAAAATCGGTCCAGTAGTCTCGGAGAAAAGCCGCGGACGGCGTACGGCGGACGGACGGATTTTTTTTTTTATTCGATATTTGGATTCTACGTATCTTGAAACGTAAAACCTCAAATTTTGAGGGGGGGTTACAAAAAAATTTTCCTTGGTCGATTCCAAAGGTCTATTATTGAAAATAATAAACCGAAATGAAAAAAATAAAAAAATAAATTATTTATTGGGATTTTGGTGCCCCTTTTAAATGGCGCCCGAGGTAGCCGCCCCCTTCGCCCAACCCTAGTTACACCATTGGACGAGAGCAGATATGATAGTAGTTACGATTAGTTACAAGGAGTTACGACGAGGATAGTTAATATTAGCGTGTTTTAATTCCATCTAACATTCCAAGTCGCAATAATGCATGTGTATTCAATGCGAAATTAAATGACTAGTTGTAAAGGTTAATCTACTTATTAATATTTCTGTAATTTTTAAATAGAAAATATTTTTTAGAAACTATTTCTCTTTATTTTAATTGACAATAGAGAATTCACAACTGAAGATCTGAGGTTATTAACATAGTTAACTCAAACCCCATATACACTTTATTCGTCTATGCTTTTTCATCTTGTTTCGAATTGTCTTCTATTATTTGAACTGTTTCAGTAGACTAAAATTCAATCTAGAAGATCAAGTGAAGTCTCCAGAAAAAGAACTTCGTCCATAGATAGTTGAAATAAAAATCCATTATGCAAATAAAAATGATATTTGAAAAATATATATTCCTATGCATTGATGCATAATATCATAATACAATGCAGATTTTAAATACTTTAGTTTTATCTGTTAGCGAACGACTTAGATTAATATTATTTTTTTTCTGTTTTAGGTGAGTTGCTGTTATTTTAATTAATCATGGATGTTCTCATTTCATGGTAAGAAGCGATCATATCAAAAATTTAACATTATATAACAAAAGTTTTATTAATGGATTTGAGTCATAGATAAATAATAAACACTGGATTCGATTTCTTATTAATAGGTGTACTTTATACAAGCAATTGCTTTATCATATCTTCTCCATTCGACAAATGCTGGAGAAGACATATGAAAACAATATTGATTTCCCCTTCGTAGATTTCTGCCAAGCATAAGATAATCAATCTCAATAGGAATGAACTGCTTTAAAGTTATAAAAATACTTAGGGTCCCTAGAAAACACCAGAGTGTGTGGTAATAAGGTGAAGATCAAAAGCGGTACTTTCAGAAGCTTTACAGGAATTTGAAGAAACTGGGGAAAAACAGCGTCTTGAGAAAAAAGAAAAGAAAAATCCTAATAAATGATTTCCTCAAAAAGTGAGGGGCTTGAAGACAGAACCACATGCACCTGCTCCATCACACATTTAAGAAAATGGACAGCTTCACAGCGGAAATAAAAGCAAGAATTTATATAGCAAAGAATTTTCGTATTGGACTTCCCCATAGGTATAAGGAAAGTCGTGCGAGTAGCTCTCCTGATTACCTCGATACAAAGCCGCCAGTTTGTTTACAATGATGTCAGCATCCGCGCTTAACCACCAGTTTTATCCCCTCCACCAATTATAAAGCATGAGCGTATCCGGTCGCCATTTTGTTTTATAGCGACTTGAGAGACTTACGGTTTTGTAGAGGCTGAGTGTACCCGGCCACCATTTTTTTTCTTACACCGCCATTTTGTTTTTCTACCGTTTGAGAGAATTACGGTTTTGCTGAAGGGTCAGGTGACCACTTTATAGTCTGTAACCTTCCCAACGGTTATATAATATTAACCTATATGATGAAGAGTCAGGTACTCACTTTATGGTCTGTAACCTTCCCAAAGGTTACATAACATTTATAATGTTTTCGTGTTTGTGCAACCTTCTCAATGTTTACAATATTTAACTACTAGGTATGTTTGATCTACTATATAATTATTTGGAAATAATAGACCATTCTGTAATAATTTGCAGCGTATTTTGTTTTATAGAAATATTAAAGATAATAGATAATAGTGATATGAGTCACTATTCATATCTTATTATTCCATATATAAAATACATAATAATTTATATTAACAGGTTGTTGGGAATGTATGAAAGCCACGCGAATAAAGTTTAGATTATTTAGATGTATTTATTTATTTAGATAAGAACATTGTTTCCTTCTTCAATATTTAATTTTTTTTCTCCGCTGTCCGGTCATAATATGTTTCTTGGGCGGAATCTGTAGAACTCTTGCTCTAATGGTTTCTTCGTAAACTCGTGAGTAAATGATAAATTCCAAAGGAACATTTAAACATCCGAGTTATTTTAAGAATGGACTAAAAAGACAAACAAACAATGGATTACGTAAATAGATAAAAATATCGCCCCAGGGCCGGGGCCAGTGGGGCGATAACGAACTGCAAGAAGGATCAGTGCAGTGAAAGGGAGCGGCAAGATGGACCGGACGCCCAGCGGAGTTTTCGCTACCACGTAAGTCAATTTGCCAACAATAGTTTCACGTCTCACCGCTAACGTCTTACTTAACGAATAAGATTGTCGCGTATGTTACGTCTTATCGACTCAATGAAACTTCGAGTTTGTCCATGCGCTGTCGTCTATATGAAGCTTATAGAAAAAAAGAAAAAGAAAAAAAAAAAAAAAAGTAAATCAAATAAATTTTGGAATTTTTTGATTTATTTTTTAATTAATTTATTTATTTCATATTCTTGTAGTGTGTAGCGCTACGTTAAGATATAGGAACCATTATTTAATATTATTTAATATATTTTTAAAAGTTTTGATTTATTTTAAATAACTTAACAATGAAACTTCGTGCCCTCTCCAATCAACCTGACTATGTCCTGGCCATCGACTTCATTATTTTTAAATCGAACATATACCTTGTGTTTTGCAGTTTGATTGTGAGCTGTTCTATGATGCTTCCAGTAAGTTCCTGTGCCTAAGTTTAGAGTGGCCAATTTAGAGTCCTAATGCAAGGCTATACTAAATCCAAATTTTCTATTTTTTTTATTTTTTTTAAATATTTGCGGATCTCTAAAATCCCTCCAAATTGAGTTAAGTGGCTAAAAGCCGAATAAAATAGACTATTGCACCGGGACGAAGGTTAGCAGTGAGGTGCGTAAGTGCATTTTCTATCCGTTTAATATATATATATATAATATATATATATATATATATATATATATATATATATATATATATATATATATATATATATATATATATATTTTCCCCGCTACATTTGAGCACCTGTAGCGTGTCCCCCTTTTGGGTCAAATGAGCTGAAATTCGGTATGTAGGGTTTTCTTCTTGGCTGAACAATACCATAAAACTATGGTTAAATTTCAGTCATAATGTTGGTAAGTTTATCAAAAATTTCTTTTAGAATGACTTTGCCGCTTCTCTGATTGTTTATAGCTAATTAAAAAAAAAAAAAAAATATATATATATATATTTTTAATTCGAAATTCAGCTGAGGGGTAAATTAAGTACATTCGTTTGAATGAGGGTGCAAGCTTCTTTAATGGCCGTATCAGCAATAACATAACTCTCAATGTTTCATTTTGCATGACCTGGGATTTGAGAGACATAAGGAAAAATCTTTACAATCACTTGAAAGGTGATGATTATATGATTATAAGGTGATTATTTGGTCGAAATCGGATCAGTTTTAGAATAAATAAGGCGTATTGGAGTTGTATCCATGTTTTTTTTTTTTGTTTTTTTACAAGTATTATATGCATGATTCAATGGAAACTCGTTCAATTGTTTTAGTTTTTCGAATAGGTAATCCGAAAATTATCCCGGAACATTTGAGATACTGAATTGAAAGATAATTAAATTGTGTACAAAGCTTAAAGTTAACTAAAACATAAAAAAAAAAAAAAACTTAATCGGATATATTAGCGAACGTACAACAAACTATTTTTGTATTGAACTTTGCATGCAAAGACCTAAGGAAATTCGTGTGAGTGGACACACCAGATATTTAATTTGGAAATTGAGCCTATTAGGATAATAATTTTTGATGCTTTGTAAATTTTGTTGATTTTTTAAAATATTTTTATCATGCTTCATAGATCTTTTTGAAAAATTGTATGTTTATATTGAAATAGGAAATATATATTTAAAAAAAAAACAGACTATCATTGCGGTTAAAAAGTATTTGTCAAGGCATAAGATGAAAAAGAAAAACGAATCGGTGTTGAGTAGATACGCAATCCTTTTTTTTTTTTTTTTTTTTCAAGTTGAAGTTGTTTTATACTTATGGTCTAGTAATGAGTTGGCTCGAAAATAAGGGGTCTCTAAATCTATTAGCACTGAAAAATAATAAGAGTAAATTCATGAATATAATTAATTAATTGATTATTTTTTAAAAACCGCTCATCTCTACTCCAGAGAGTTAGAGAAACTAATACCGCACTGAGGTAGTTTATCACTCTCCCCAAAATTAATGACTGTATTTTTTAAAAATATTTTTATATTCAAAAAATAAAAAAATATTAAACATACTTATTTATCTTAAATTACATTATTCTTTTCTATAAAGAAATATTTTTAATTAAATACTTAACTGCAGCATTACGAACTAAAACCAGCCATATCTCATAACCTTTCTATATCTCCCAATCTCTTGTTTTTCTCTAGAGAAAAAAAAAATATTAAATCACAATTAAAGACTATCTCTTTTTATCACTGACGCGTAATTGTTACGAAAAGTCTGTAAATATGTTTTAATATAATTTCTAAGAATTATTTAATATTTATTGAAATGGAGGGAGTTTGGTGAAAGTTAAGGCGTTTATGAGTGATGAATATGAAAGAGCTTTGACGTCTATTGGTCCTTATATTATTCAAAAAGTTCAAAAGGCGACATATTAAGAATCGATTGTCTGAGTTGATTTTATGTTTGTTGTTTATTGAAAAATATTTTTACAAGAAAATTAGATTTAATATACTTGCTTTATTAAAAATTACTTCACAGATTTTCTTCGATTTATTTGGCTTTAATGCTCTTATAAATTCCTATTCTGACAGATAGGACTGTCAAATCTAACAGGTTACTTGGATTCACTGTTATTTTATTATTACTATTTAGTATATATTATATTTATATTACTATTTAGTGTATTCGCTTGCATCTTTCACGGTAGAAAAATATTGAAATATTGAAAAAATATTTTTAATCCTCATAACTCAGTTTAGAGGAATCTATAGTCATAGAGGTTCGCAGAATGTTAAAAACCTCGAGAAAAAAAATTAATTATCCCACTTCTATGGTATTGTTCTTCCTAGAAAATAACCATATCTATCGAATTTCAGCTCATTTGGTCAGCTGGAGGCCGCTGGAGCTGTCCAAATGTAACGGATATATATATATATATATATATATATATATATATATATATATATATATATATATATATGTAAATTTGTAAACACACAAGATAATATTTAGTCTGAAAACAATCAATAAAATTACAATGTTTGTTCACCACATACATATCACAATATGAATTAGTTTACAAAGTGTAACCTTCCTCTCATATGTTTTTAAATAATACTCTTCCAGCTGTATCAGATATCGATGTATGAGATATCGATGTAATTTACATATATATATTTTCTTTTTGTGTATTGATAGTTGACCGTATATGGTAAGTAATGAAGGGGATGGTCCGGGTGACGGTCAAGGATAAAATAAAATAGTAGTCATTATTTATTTAATGCCGACTTTTCGACCCACATTGTGGGTTTTCATCATGTTTTAAAAAAGGCGTTAGCAGCAGAACTCCGTAACTAAGGTCGTTTTTTATGTCATCGTTCTGCCTAGAAAAGAGGGCTGCAAAAGGTGCTTAAATGTGGCGGTAAAAAAAAAAAAAAAAAAAAAAAAAAAAAAAAAAAAAAAATATATATATATATATATATATATATATATACATCTCCAAAACTTCCATAATCGTATTATAGTGGTTATTAAACGGATATAACATGTACTTCCGTCCCTCTCCGCTGAACCAGTGCAACAGTCTATTTCATTCGGGAAAAATACGATTAAAATAAAGTTGAAATAGCCATATCTTCACTAATACTAATACGAAGAAACTTCATTTGTTTTACAGGTAAGTTAACCTTCTTTCATATCCAACTAAGTTGGGGTTTAAAATCTTAAACAACTGTCTAGAAGAAAACCCTACATAACGAATTTCAGTTCATTTGACTCAAAAGGTGCTCAAATGTAGCAGGTAAACATGTATATATATATATATATATATATATATATATATATATATATATATATATATATATATATATATATATATACAAGACATCTCCAAAACTTCCCTGATAGTTTGAATTATGTATTATGAAACTGATTTAAAATGCACTCCCACCCCTCACCGCTGAGTTTCAACCAAGTGCAATAGTCTATTTGTTCGGGGAAAATACGACTAAAAAAGGCATTGAAACTGTTGAAATAGCCACATCTTTGCTAATACTGGTCCGATTTCGATGAAACTTCTTTTGTTTTTTAGGTGATTTAATTTCCTTCTTTCAAATGCAACATGTTTTTAGCTCCCTCAATATGGAAGGGTTTTAGACGAAAGCAAATACTTAAAAAAATCGGAAGTCATTGTGGGAACAAGTCGGGACTCAAAAAAGGCACTTTACTAACACCAAATCAATTTACATACAGATTTTTAACCCTATAACCTGATTTGGTGGAACTGTGGAGATGCGCAAATATTTATAAGCGCCGAAATTTCAGGTAAACATACCGTCATTTTGACTGAAATTTACCCATACCTTTATTTTATTGTTCTGCTTAGAAAAAAAACAACCTAAATACCGAAATTCAGATCATTTTACCCAAAGGGGGACGTTGGAGGTTTTCAAATGTAGCGGGGAAAAAAATAAAATATATATCAGGCATATCCAAAACTTCCATAATCGTGTTCTAGAGGTTATGATACGGATATTTTATTTTATTCATTTTATTAAATCCATTTTATTCGGGGAAAATAAGAATAAAAATGGAAGAATAATAAAATGTCATTCAATAAAAAAAGATGTGAATATTACCATTCTTCCTTATTATGGTTCTATTAAAACTGAAACATAATCATAATCCGGGGTTTAGCTTCATCTTCAGGAATTAACTTATTCATTAACTTACCCACTCCTAATTGGCCAACAATCAATCCATATCACTATTTCGTCATTAGATATCGTCGTTGCCATGGTTAACTTACAAATATGAAAAACACTACTTTTCAAGATAGCAAAAAAACTGTTATATTCTTCGATGTAAAATAGTTAATTTTTATTATTTTAAATTTTTTTATTGGTGTCGTTTCTCTTTTTATATCATAGTTTCATCTGCATTTATTGTTTACCTTTATAATAAAACTCATATCTATTACTTTAATATGCAAGCTTCAGTCTTTCAGACTTTTTAGTAAAAATGTAACTGCGATTTCAGCACTTTCTAATGCTGTAATAGATTCGAAAATTTAATGTAGTAAGTTAATGTAGAGATTTCTGTAGCCTGTATCCACCGAAATACTGTTGAAAAATAACAAAAACAATAAATTGAATTTTGCACATTCGTAAGTTAAATATGGAATCGCAGATACATACTGTTCTGCTGCTTCGTTCGTTTAAAAATAGCCCTTGTTTTCATTTAAAAATATTTTTTCACCCGCTGCTTTTCGAAAGTTCATCCGTCATTAAATGGAAATGCATTATGAGTCAGTTGGAAGAATCCTTATAAGCGATAATAACTGTCACACAATGACTGAGGCCTCCACAGAAATAAAAGAGTCAAGATGCGCATCGTCATCTGAATGCTACTGCGTACAACTCTCCTTATGATTTTCATATTACTCAACGATAGATGCATTATTCTTACATTTCAAAACCAGTATTGCAACTTAAATTTAAAAATATCTGATGTGGACAACACATGTCTTCCTTGTACGCTTATTAAACTATAATACTCTGGTTTCTGGAGGTCTCATTCCGTTATTATATGTCGTTTTCTTTCAGTAGGTAACTAGTTTCCAAGAGATTTCTTCTTGTACCGTGACAACATCAGAACTGTCTATGTCACTAGATAAAGCATTGGAAATCGACAGTTTCGATATTTTAAGCGGAAAAGCCCACTTAACTTATATCTGCTGCAGATTTGTTCATCTCACAAATGGGGAGGAAAATCAGCATTTTACACTCAATTTTAACACTTAAAACAAGTAATAAAAATAATTGGAGTGGAAACAAAATCGCGTTTGTAACCTTTATTGCGGAACCATATGATCTCTATGTTTAATTTTAATATAATTTTTGATGTACTTTATTATGACCTTCAATTAAAGTACCCTTTTCGGTTCACCATTTTAAACCAAAATCTAGTAAATACATTCACATTGATATAAATGTTTTATTCACCAAATTTGAGATGCTTTATATTATAATTTAATATAATTTTTGAGGATCGTTCTGTTTCCAAGCCGACGGTTATGCAAGGAGGTGATTCGGCCGAAATCACGCTCAACCGCCAGGTTTTTTCCCCCAATTAAGAGTACCCACTTTATAGAGGCTGGGTGAGCCCCAAGAAGGTCTCCCGATTCCCCAGGGTCGATCCAGGACTGAATACGGAATAAGTTATTATCTGCCTCAGCCGATCTCGAACCCGGGACCTTGAGATTAGTAGTACAGTACTCTACTCACTGTGCTACCCCGCTCCCTTATATTTAACTTATATTATATTGAACTTATATTTAAATTTTATTATTATTTCTACAATAAATTACTCAAAAATGTAATTGAAAAAATGAATTTAATGTAATTAAAAAATGAAATGCTCTAAAATTATATGTATTAATGTCAAATGTAATAATTATGCATACTTACTATTGTTCTTATGAGAGAAGTTGACAAAAAAAAAAAAAAAATGGTTGGAGACAATTTTTATTTATTTATTTTAAAAAAAATCTTTTTTTTCTTCTTCATAAAATGTAATTTTTATTATATTAAATAATTTCTAATTTATAGGGAAGTTAATATAGTATGATAAATTAATTTGTGAAGGATAACATCCCATTGATCTTTAACTTTATATTTAAAAAAAAGATTTTTATAATATAGTTTTCGACGTTTCGAAGTACTTCTTCGTCATCAGGATCTATACAACATCAAACTATTAAACTAATAATTATTCACACCTTAATTTACAATATATCTTGTTACTGTTTTAAAAAAAAATTGACAACAGGAATCAGTACAAAGTTCATTTTCAATGATAGTACAGGGTGTGTGGCAAGGATGTAAAAGAAAAATCACTCCCCAGATAATTTTTATGATGAAACGATCAAAGATTGATGAAGTAAAATTCTACAGGTGTCGGTAGATGGGGAGGGAATTATGTAATTTAAAGTTAATATAATTTTTTTTTAAAAATAGTAACAAGATATATTGTAAATTAAGGTGTGAATAATTATTAATTTAATAGTTTGATGTTGTATAGATCCTGATGACGAAGAAGTACTTCGAAACGTCGAAAACTATATCACAAAAATATTTTTTTTTTTTAAATATAAAGTTAAAGATCAATAGGAAGTTATCCTTCACAAATTAATTTATCATAATTTTTATTTTTTTTATATCGAGTGATATTACTGCACTGTTCTAATTTAATTTTTTAAAAATTGGAAGCAAGGTTTTGCCATGCCTTTAACATAACATTTTTCATGGTAATCGTAATGAAATATAAATTTAATTTTTTATACCATTGAATGTTTTAAGGATCCTAGACTTGTCGTTCTTAATATCCTGCTGGAGCCCTGGAACCGTGAACTGTGCACAAGGTGAGGCCCGCATTCCTCACACTATCTGACAATGGAACCATAACACAGACAATACTCTCAACTCTATTCTATATCTGTCTTCTCTGTCTAATCATAACAGTAGAACCTTTCTACCTTTTACGTTGTCGTTTATTTTTAAAATTGTTTTTGTATCATTTTTTGACAGTGTACGGACCATTATTATCTATTTTTTTTTTTTCTGTCTTCAAGATCTTCATTATGTCTTCATAGATGCTCACTTATATCGAGAGTTGGATTAGAAGGTTGTACGTGCTCTCATTTCTTCCATTCTGAAGAAGACGTAACTTTTCCCTTTTTTAGTACAGTAAAACTCTGATTAGCGGACATTGAGAAACGGGTTCGGGATTTAGGAATTATCCGCTCCTATTTAATTATTAATTCGACAATATATATAATAATTCTAAGAATAATTTTTTTTTTTTTAAATATTTCTGGTCTTAGAAACATTTCGTATCCCCTCTTTCTCTAACAGCTGAGATGGACTTAATGTGTGCGAGGGGGATATTTGAATTCTACTTTCACTTCGACTTCTTGAAGGAGTTCTTTCTATTGTGTCCTGCCTCATCAAATTACACTTAGTTGATAGCTCTCTCTCTCTTCTCAAGGTGCGCATTAAGGTGCGTTCACACATTTGCCAAACCTTGGCAAATCAAACCTGTAAAAGGGATGATTTTGCTCGGCTTGAATTGGCCACTTCAGCGCTAGTGAAAAAACTTTTGTACTGAAAATACTTTATTCCTATAGTTTTTAGGGTGCTGAATCCAAACATGATATTAAAAAATCTGGTGCGGTGCGCGCATCATTCAACTTTCCCTTACCGCCCTATAATAATTATCTTTTTAATATAATTCTAAAGAGTTCACATAAACAATACTTGAAATAAACTCAGCAGCATTCAATTCTCCTCCCACTTAAGTACAATAAAATAGTTTTTAAAACAATTTTAGTACAACAATTCTGTACACTACCTCTATATTTTAACTTGGTCAAGTTGCAAATATATTTTAAAAGTTGCTGGTTTAGTTTCTATGGAAACATTTTCTATCCATTAAATAATGTGAAAGTAGAAATTATTAAGTTAATTTTCGCTTTTGTATTCTTAAATTACTTTATTACAGAGCGTATTGTTTACAACAGATTGGCGGATTGGTGGGAGGAGGTTCGGTCGCTTCTATCCCCTTTCGGATGCGCTCGGTTATCCATCTATTTTATGTTCCTCATAAAATACACTGTATCTTTGCTAATACTTGTCCGATTATGATGATTTTTTTTTTTTAGATACTTTAATAACCTTTCACATAATTCTGTACATAATTTACTATAAATTGCATATTTTTTAAGCCATGCGAAAATAAAATATTCTTTTCTTCATATCTCTTAATTTACTACATAAATGAAAAGTTGAAGACCTTTATGAAGAATAATTTTGGCAAGTTTCATCAAAATCATTAGAGCCGTTTTCGAGAAGAATGTAAAAAAGTGTAAAATCCATGATATAATAGCTATTTCCGGTTAGTCCGATGCGCTGCATCTTTGCTATTATTGGTCGGATTTTGATGATTCTTTTATTGTTTTTTAGATAATTTAATTATCTTTCATACAAGTCTTTAGATAATTTACCATAAATTGCACGCTTTTGAAGTTATGCGTAAATAAAATATTCTTTTCATCATAACTTTTTTCCCTGCAAATCCTTGGTGATGTTCCATAATGAAAAGTTAAAGGTCTTTATGAAGAATAATTTAGGCAAGTTTAATCAAAATCGTTATAGCCGTTTTCGAGAAAATTGTAAAAATGTGTAAAATCGGTTATATAAAGTGGCACTTTCGGTTAGTCGGTTTTGACGAAAATGTTGCTGTAACATCACATGCATGTGCTAACCTTAAATATGTAATTTCAGTATCGTACAGCTTGCCGTTTTTGAGCTAGACTGATCACATACACACACAGACCATTTTGCGAGACTTGGTCATTTGGACTTAAAGGGGATCTTACAACATGTATTTCCGTTGAAAACTCGAATTCGAAAATTTTCACGAGGTATATAGGTAAGGGAAAGCAAAAAGCTGTATCACCCACAATTTCTTCACATTTTATAATTAAATTTATTGAATTAAGCGATTTTTAAAGAATTGAACAGCTTTCAGTCTTAGGCCTCGTGAAACAATTAGGCCTTAAGTTAGGCCTCATGAAACAATTTATAAAGGCTTTGCCTAAAGATGGACCATGTTTCAAGTATCTCTGCCAAAAGTTTCCACGCCTTTCAGAAGCTAAACTAAAAGAAGGCGTCTTTTTCGGACTTGACATTAGAAAAATGATGTTTGATGTTAACTTTGAATCCACAATGACCTTAAATGAGAAAGAAGCATGGGTATCATTCAAGCAAGTCGTTACAAAGTTCTTGGGAAATGAAAAAGACCCAGAGTATGTTTCTATTGTAGCTAACATGTTACAGAAGTTTAAAAAGTTAGGATGTTTGATGAGCCTGAAACTATGGATGATAAAAAAAAAAAAATCTGATGTGGACAACACATGACTTCCTTGTACGCCTATTAAACTATAAATCGGTGGCTCAAAAAGTGATCCTCAATTTGTTTACTGGTTTCCGAAGATTGCAGTATCTCAAAAACGACACGCGGCGTCCCAACATCCATCTACTGATACACACACACAAATGCGGCGGAGGTTTACCAGTTATTTTACGCTCAATTTTAACACTTAAAACAAGTAATAAAAATGTTTAATTGGATTGGAAACCAAATTGCGTTTGTAACCTTTATTACCGAAACACATGATTTATCTTTTAATTTAAATTTAATTTTTGATGTAAGCTTATTATGACCTTCAAATAAAGTACCCTTTTCGGCTCACCAATTTTAACCAAAATCTAGTAAATGCATTCATATTGATATAAAAGTCCTATTTACAAAATTTGAGATGTTTTACATTATATGTTAATATAATTTTTGATGAAAGTCTAATATGACCTTCAAGTAAAGTACCGCTTCTGGTTTTCCAATTTAGACCAAAATCTAGTATGTTATTTGAATCAATATATAAATTATAAATACTAAATTTGAGAGGTTTTGGATAGTATTTTAATATAATTTTTGATGGAAATCAATTATGACCTTCAAGTAAAGTACCACTTCCGGTGATCAAGCAGTGGCCAAAAAGGGAGGTTCACAACTAGATTTTACAAAAATCCTAAATACAAAATTTCAACTTTCTACGGCTAACTGTTTTTGAGTTATGCGAATTACGAACGTACGTACAGACGCCATGACGAAACTAGTCAAAATGGATTCAGGGATGGTCAAAATGGATATTTCAGTTGAAATCTGAAAACCGAAAATTTTCGCGATTACAATACTTCCTTTACTTCGTACAAGGAAGTAAAAACTAAGGCCGGATTTAGTTTCAGCACATAAAAATCAAATATTAAAGTTAAAAAAGTTTTCTAAAATTTTTTTTTTGTTGGCCTTTGTTATTTATTTTAAATTGTTTCTTTATAAAATAAAAATATTTTGAACCGAAAAGAACAGCTGACTAAAGTTTTAATATCCGATGTAGTAACGTGTGGATAGGTTACTTCGCTTTGTGAATATCGATATATATATATATATATATATATATATATATATATATATATATATATATATATATATATATATATATATATATATCGTATCGATAGTTATCGAATATAATATATCGATATATCAGAATTGAAAAGACTTATATTTTCTATCGATAAATTAACATGCGATATATCGATATTTTACAACGATATATCGATGTCACCGATATGTCAGACTATATTACAGTATAATGTCGATAATTTATATGAGTCCTTTCACTAACTTTGGTCAATTCTTGTCTTTGCAAAATTTTCACTCTTACATGGCGGATTATTAAAAATATTAAAATCATAATGAATTCTACCTATTTTCTTTATATTTAATTATATTATATTATATTATTATATTATATTATATATATCTATATATATATATATATATATATATATATATATATATATATATATATATATATATATATTATATATATATATATATGATTATATATTAAATTATATTTAATTCTACCTATTCTAGATATTCAATTAATTATCTTTTGTCATTAATAAGTCATCAGAAGTGAATTAAAAAAAAAATGCCTTTGCATTTTTTCTGTCTGTTGTTATGTCTCCAATCTCGGGTGCTTCTCTTTATGGTTATCTGCAAACCTTACCTCCGCCCTGAAAACGCTGGTTTCTTGGTTATTTTTAGTGCAAACCCTTCTAATTTATTGTGTACTGAGTTCTGAACCTAAATCTATAAAAATTCAGTGTAGACAGCGCATTTTGTGTATCTCTTCAACTGTGGACCTTGTATTAATTCTTTGATTTTAAATTAGCAATTTAAAATCGTACATTCATGTTGTCCAAAATTCCCTATTTTCGTGAAACGACCCATATCTGCCTTTATTTCGTTTAAAACACACTGCAATCCCCTGGATATTTCGTATTTATTTTCGTCGTCCAAGTAAAGTCTAGATTTTTAAGATCAGCCAGGCCCGAAAAATCTAGACGTCCGCCATATTGGGATCACGATTCTGTAGTTCTACCAGTAAATATTAGAATAAACAATATTCAGTAATCTATACCAAACAATAATTAGTAGATAAGATTTATATACAAATAATGTTAATTAATCCTATGTAAAGACAAATTGATAATTATATAAATGATGATTGTACTGAGATGTATATCAAATAAATTACATGCTTTTAGATGAATGTTTTGAGAATCTAAAATATAGTCGGAAGCGTTATAAGATAAATAAAATTAGTAGAAGTTTGAAGGTTTTATTATTGAAAAATACCTAGAAGAATATAATATATGAAATATAATATAATTATTTTTTGTCTTTTTTTTTTATTATGATTCTTGGCTAATATTGTTTTATGAATAATAATAATTATATTATTTCATTATACTCATTTGATGCACTTTTCTTTGCTTTTTCATCCATTTCCTTTCGATATATCGATATTTTTCTAGCGATTATATGTGGATATCGATATTTGGTTTTGCGATATCTCAAAATATCGATTATCAATATTTTACTTTCGATGTTACAAACCTAGAATATATTGAAATAGTAGTTGGATATTTTCGAAACCCATTATTTTAGTTTAACTTTGTATCCATATTTATTTTCAAACGCTTTTATTTTCATAAGTTCACTTATTTTTTTTCGAACAATTCGAAAGCTAAAGCGAATAATTCGAAAATATAAACTTAAAAAATAAACAAATTATAATAATAAAAAATAATCGTAATTATTATTATAATTATCAGGAAAGTCGTGAGATAAGGAAATTATCATCATGGAAAAAAAATAGTTACGTATTTGAACAATTTCACTAAATATTTCAATATTTTTCCTGCTTTAAATTCTATCTTTGTATATAATTCTGGTAACCCAGTACTAGTTCTGAATAAATAGTGACGATGCAATCAGAAATCTATTTAAAGTGATGATAAACAATTTATCGTTCCTCACTAAAGATTATTAGTATCAGTTTCTAAACGGTAAAGGGGGAAAACACAGTTCCAGAAATAGAGAGAAGAGATAGTAACAAGTTGAATGTCACATTTTAGGAAAATTCCAAGAGAGAGTTGACAATGCAATGTCACCTCCATTCGCTACAACTTTTACCTATTCAATAAAACTGAAAAAAAAAAAAAAAAAAAAAAAAAAATCAAGAAGAGAAATATGTGCACTTCCATATCAGGCCAACTACAATAGAAATTTCACAGCTAACTGGACTGGTGACTGCATTTTCTACTTAAAGATTAACCATAGGTAAGCCTTAAGAAAAATATATAGGCCGTGTATGTTCTACCAAAAAACGAAGTCATGGAAAAAATATAACTGCATACGATGTTTGACCACATATTATTAGACAATGATTGTAAACCGTCGTTCAGGAAGAAAATAACTTTCGTTCCGTTGCGTTGCTTTATTTTCGTCAATTTCCACCAAGTCCTGTTATTTTTACTTTCCCTCACCTATACAGGGTGTCCTTTTTAGATGACCCGGCTGAATTTCTCTTGAGCCGATAACGTTATAAAAAAAAAAATAAAAAATACGTATTTAATATTTTTTAGCCTAGTTTAAAATTTCGACCTGTTTTTGAAAAAAAATATATACGGGGTCTTTCAAGACCCAGTACAACTTTAAAATTCTAAATAGGAACCTATGCCTTGCGATACATCATTTTAATGGATTTTTGAAACTGAAATCAATGGTGAAACTTAAATCGGTCAATAAATTACAAAGTTTAAAAAAAATAATGCATTTTTTTAGCTATTTTTAATAATAAAAAAAATCAAAAAAAAAATCAATAATAAAAAAAAAGTTAGAGGGCTTTAGGGAGAAAACTTTCGGCAAGTTTCATCAAAATCGTTAGAACCGTTTTCGAGAAAATTGTAAAAAAGTGTAAAATCGATTATATAACGTGGCACTTCCGGTTAATCGATTTTGACGAAAATGTTTCTGTAGCATCCCAGGAATATAGCTACCTTAAATACGTAATTTCAGTATCTTACGGGTTTTGTTTGCGAGCTAGGCTGTGCTAGGTGTGTTTGCTAGGCACACATACAGACTTTTTTGCGAGACTTGGTTATTTGGACTCAGAGGACTTTAAAACGTGTATTTCCCTTTAAACTGTATATTATATTCACTTACTGTATATTTCATATCATTAATATAATATATATATATATATATATATATATATATATATATATATATATATATATATATATATATATATATATATATATATATATATATATATATATATATATATAAAGGGTGTCCTTTTTAGAAGGCCCGGCTGAATTTCTCTTGAACTGATTACGTTATAAAAAAAATAAAAAATACGTATTTAATATTTTTCAGTCTAGTTTAAAATTTAGACCTGTTTTTGAAAAAAAAATAAACGGGGTCTCTCAGACCCAGTACAACTTTAAAATTTCAAATAGAAACCTATGCCTTCCGATACATCATTTTAATGGATTTTTGAAACTGAAATCAATGGTGAAACTAGATTTTAAATTGGTTAATAAATTACAAAGTTTAAAAAAATATAATGCATTTTGTTAACTATTTTTAATAATGAAAAAAATCCATACTACATACAACCATAGGTTGGTGAACCTACATTTCATGTTCGAACAGCCTACCCTCTTCGACGATGCAAAGGTTGGCTCTTCTTAGCCACTCTTCGCTGGTGCTCAGTGCGATGGACTGACTCGATGGATCGACAAGCATTTTCCACTCTTTACTACAGTTCTTCAACTGATGTTGCAGGGTTATGATTGCCATAAACGCTGCCAATCATATTATTTCTGTTTTTTCACTACATCTTTAAAACAAACCTTTATAATAAATTACAGCTAAAAAGATAAAAAACACGATGTGACCCAATTAATTCCTGTGTAACAAAAAAAAAAATGTAAAGGCAATTTAAAAGAGTTAATACCGAAACAAACAAAATATATTTGTACCATAACTTTGTAATTTATTGACCAATTTAAAATCTGGTTTCACCATTGAATTCAGTTTCAAAAATCCGTTAAAATGGTGTATCGGAAGGCATAGGTTTCTATTTGAAATTTTAAAGTTGTATTGGGTCTGAGAGACCCCGTTTATTTTTTTTTTCAAAAACAGGTCTAAATTTTAAACTAGACTGAAAAATATTAAATACGTATTTTTTATTTTTTTTATAACGTAATCAGTTCAAGAGAAATTCAGCCGGGCCTTCTAAAAAGGATACCCTTTATATCAATATATATATATATATATATTATATTAATGATATGAAATATACAGTAAGTGAATATAATATACAGTTTAAAGGGAAATACACATTTTAAAGTCCTCTGAGTCCAAATAACCAAGTCTCACAAAAAAGTCTGTCTGTATGTGTGCCTAGCAAACACACCTAGCACAGCCTAGCTCGCAAACAAAACCCGTAAGATACTGAAATTACGTATTTAAGGTTGCTATATTCCTGGGATGCTACAGAAACATTTTCTTCAAAATCGATTAACCGGAAGTGCCACGTTATATAATCGATTTTACACTTTTTTACAATTTTCTCGAAAACGGTTCTAACGATTTTGATGAAACTTGCCGAAAGTCTTCTCCCTAAAGCCCTCTAACTTTTCATATATGTGGTACATCATCAAGGAAATAAAGTTATGGTGAAAAGAATATTTTATTTGCAAAGCATGCCTGTAGGGTTTGGTGCGTAAGGTGCACACTTAACCTTGCTATCATGTTTGGCTTCAATGACATGTTTGGCTTCAATGAAACTTCCTTTATTGTTCCATATCTAACTTCTCTGATCCACTGAAGATAGCAGAATATCAGACAAGTTTTAATTTTTTTCGACGCTTACTTCATTATAATAATCTCTCCAGAAACGAACTGTTTCGCACTTACCCCAAAACTTGCTAATCCTTGAATAATGAGTCTTTCAGGTACCTCGTACGCACTTACCCCTTAAGGTAGAGGCAATTGCGTACTAGGCAGTATTAAATCGAATTATCAATCTCATAAAAATGGACGTGAATAAAGCGTAGACTTGAAGCTAATATTTAAATATAATCATCTAAGGAACGTTTTTAATAACAGAGTAAAAATCTACCTTAAAAATAAAGTGCACACTTACCAGAAAGATAACCTCCGACGGTACAAATACATTTTTTATTATGTAATACAAAAAGTTACATAAAAATTTATTTATATTTTGTGTAATTCAAATTAAACAAGAAAGTTGAGTTTTCCGTAAATAGGCATTTCATAAACTTTTCATAGAAATTAAGAAGAACTATTTAATTTTTAAATAGCTAAAAATAAATTTAATACGAATAGATAAATTAAATTTAACCTATCAATACTTTAAACAAACTCAAGAATATGTTTTCTTGGGTAAAATAAAACAAAAATATTTACACCAAACTGTACAAACACCGATAGCATTTCGAGGGGAGATGAAAAAATTATAAAATGTTCTTCCATCTTTTGCGAATTTCTAAATAAACCCGCGTGCAAACAAAATATTTAGACGGTTCCGTTACTCTGTACCTTTCGGGGACTGCGTTTACACTTTCGAATGTAAACTGAGAATTCGCGAAAGGTTCTGTGGTTCATTTAAGAATTACTTTCCAAGAATGTTGTCCAGAGCAGAAGTTCTCCAAATTTTATAGCCTAAGGATTCCAGGGAGCTCATCATACTAATATATTCATTTCATTAATCGTAGTTAAAATATTCAGTATTATTATTTATATCAGTTATTGATCGTTAAATAAAAACATCTGATTATTATTTTGTATTATTTATTTTTATTATAAATTTTATAAAATTATCTAAATAAACTATGAGGCGGAATATGTTCTCATATATTATGCTTCCATTATTTCTGAAGTTGAAATTGATTCTATCCAACGTTTTAACGTAATTCAATTTTTGTAGGTGGAATAAAAACTATATAATTTAGTTGTTTTTTACTTCCTTGTACGCAGTAAAGCAAGTATTGTAATCGCTAAAATTTTTGGTTTTCAGGTTTCAACAGAAATATCTATTTTGACCATCCCTGAATCCATTTTGATTAGTTTCGTCGTGAGGTTTGTACGTACGTACGTTCGTATTTCGCATAACTCAAAAACAGTTAGCCGTAGAAAGTTGAAATTTTGTATTTAGGATTATTATATAATCTAGTTGTGAATCTCTCTTTTTGGTCACTACATAATTACCGGAAGTGGTACTTTACTTGAAGGTCATTATTGATTATCATCAAAAATTATATTAAAATATAATGCAAAACTTCTCAAATTTAGTATTTAAGACTTGAATACTAATATAAACAACACAATATATTTTGGTAAGCATTGGCAAACCGGAAGTTGTACTTTACTAGAAGGTCATATTAGACTTTCATCAAAAAGTATATTAAAATATAATGTAAAACATCTCAAATTTGGTAAATTAGACTTTTATATCAATATAAGTAATATAATAGATTTTAGTTGAAATTGAAGATCCGAAATAGGTACTTTACTTGAAGGTCATAAGAAATTACATCAAAAGGTATATTGACATTTATTACAGAGATCATATGTTTCAGTGTTAAAGGTTATAAATGCGATTTATTTTCCACTCTATCACTTGTTTTAAGCGTTAAAATTGAGTGTAAAATACTTGCTCCCCCCCCCCCCCCATTGGTGAACTGAGTGCAGTAGGAGAATAACATATTAGTTAAGCGGTTTCTTCCGCTTAAAATGTTAAAACCGTCGATTTCCAATAGTTTATCTTGTGACATATACAGTTGTAATGTTGTCAAGGAACACGAAGAAATATCTTGGGAACTTGTTACCAACTGAAAGAAACGACATATAATAACGGAATGAGACCTCCAAAAAGAAGAGCTTATTTGTGTGTGTCAATAGATGGACGTCGCTTCGTCGAGTATCGTTTTTGAAATACTGCTATCTTCGGAAACTAGTTACTAAATTCAGGATCACTTTTTGAGCCACCGATTTATAGTTTAATAGACATAAAAGAAAGTCATGGGGTGTCCACATCAGATATTTTTAGTATTTATTATAAATTTCTTTAATTTTGTATTTAGCTTTATTTTTATTAATTTAGTTTTTATGAAATAAGTTATTGAAATTTCTAGATTAATCTTTTATTTATAAATAAGTGAATTTTTAAAATAAATATGACATCAGCTGTTCTTTTAGTGTAGGGTCCAATCAGCTGTTCTACATCCGCCATTTTTACAACTGACTGTCAGCGTAAGGATACTGCCGCACTGACATACTCTCGTTATTTATAATACTGCCACGACAGAATACCTGTTTTTATAACTGTTATTATTTTCAAAGTAAATAGCAACTATCAGATAATAGATTGCTAATAAGCAGTCCATCTCTAATCGAACGTTAAATATTCAGTTTTATATCTTGATATAAAAATATCGGACTATAACTCTTATCTTATCGGTACTTAATACTTTAAATTACAGCCAGAGACCTATCGTAGACCTAGCCTAGGAGAACCATTATGAAATTAGTTTCGGTTTTCTAACATTACGACATGTTGGAGCAATCTCTGTTTTCTTTTTCATCCTGTCCGTTTGTTAACATCCGTGTAAAATGTTCTAAGAGGATGTGCCTGTTTGAATTCTTGACGATACTCCAGATCTAGGTTCCTGCAGTTCCGCAAAGCCATTTCCGGCAGTCATGTAAATATTTAGATTTCTATCTTCAGGTCAACACCTCCTGAAGATTTTTCTTGTAGTGTGCTGATAATTTTCAATTACTAGCAAATAGAAGAAATAACTTCATGTTTAAATCAGTTGACATCCGCATGATGGTATAGGAGGATCAATCTGATTAGGGATTGATAAATTATTTGCCTACCTTATCCTACCTACCTTTCGTTCATTGTTAGTTCAATGGGAGAAGAAACCAGTACAAACTTTTCTGTTTGATATAATCCATTTAAACCTTGGTGAGTACCAACATGTATTTGATTTTTTCATACCACTTGAAATAATAAAATTCTTCAAATCCAATCCAGATTTTTGTTTAAATGGCCAAATAAATACCTCCAATAGTCCAATTTTAAATTTATTCCTATCAATAACAGGCCCTTAAACCGTTTACCTATAAACATCCTACCTACCTTTCGTTCATTGCTTGGTCAATGCGAGAAGAAACCATTACTAACTTTTCGGCATGTGTAAGTTAGTGTTGTTACATACCATAGTACTTCGATGATTAGTCATAGTATCTTATTTCGTAATATCTTATGTCTGTTTTGCAATGACGTATATTTCAACGTCGTTTTTTGAAAAAGGCTTAAGCGCCTTCGGTTTTCAGATTTCAACGAAAATATCCATTTTGACCATCCCTGAATCCTTTTTGACTAGTTTTGTCGTGGCGTCTGTACGTTCGTACGCACGTTCGTATTTCGCATAACTCAAAAACGGTTAGCCGTAGAAAGTTTAAATTTTGTATTTAGGATTTTTGTAAAATCCCTTTTTGGTCACTGCTTGATCACCGGAAGTGGTACTTTACTTGAAGGTCATAATTGATTTCCATCAAAAATTATATTAAAATACTATGCAAAACTTCTCAAATTTAGTATTTATAACTTATATATTGATTTAAATAACATACTAGATTTTAGTCCAAATTGGAAAACCGGAAGTGGTACTTTACTTGAAGGTCAGACATTAGGCTTTCAATAGAATATTTTTGTAACCCTTTCCCCCCCTCAAAATTTGAGGTTTTACGTTTCAAGATACGTAGAATCCAAATATCGAATAAAAAAATCCATCCGCAAAATTTTTTTTTTACTCCCTTGTACGAAGTAAAGGAAGTATTGTAATCGCGAAAATTTTCGGTTTTCAGATTTCGAAGGAAATATCCATTTTGACCTAAAACGGAAAAAATCCGTTAGAAATTTACAAACGAAAGCCAATGAAATTCCCTACAAAACGAAATAAAAATCGTTTAAATCGGACCATTATTATCTGAGATATTGCGTTAGGAACTTCTGAGACTGATTCTCCTGGCGGCTAGTCATCCTGCTTCCTGACTTATCTATTGGGCTTCTGACTTCCTCGTATCTCTCTGTTTTATTCTTTCTTGGATTATTTCTTTACTTCCTTTAGCTTCCTTAGTCTTTCCTTTTTTTTTGTTTCCTTCTGAAGTGCACATCAAATATTTCCTCTGTATCATTTTACATCACAGCCTACTTGCATTGACAGAGTTTTTAAATTAACATTCCCAGTTCAGCACTCTCACGTCGATCATCTTGTGAAAAGCTTCAAATTTCTTTCCCTTTGGTGCCTACTGCTTAATTTTTTTTCTTGGACAGAATAGAAATTTTTGAAAGATTACTAAGTGGAAATAATAAACCATTGTGCAATAATTTGCAGCGTTTTATTACTTATTTTAAGTTTTAAAATTGAGTATAAAATACTAGTTTTCTTTCCCATTTGTGAGATCAACAAGTCTTCATCATGCGAATAAGATATTAGTTAAGTGGGTTTTTCCGCTTAATATGTCGAAACTGTCCATTTCTAATGCTTTATCCAGTGATATTGACAGTTTTATTGTTGTCATGGAACATGAAGAAATATCTTGGAAACTAGTTGCCTACTGAAGGAAAACGACATATAATAACGGAATGAGACCTCCAGTGACAAGAGTGTGTGTTTGTGTGTGTGTGTGTGTGCTCGCGCGTGTGTGTGTGTGTGTGTGTGTTTTTCAATAGATGGATGACGGGACGCCGAGTGTCGTTTTTACTGCAATCTTCGGAAACTAGTAACCAAATTCAGTATCACTTTTTGAGCCACGGATTTATAATTTAATAGGCGTACAAGGAAGTCATGTGTTGCCCACATCAGATATTTTTCCTTTTCTATTTTTAGCTCTGAAATCATATTGACTGGTCATATGTTATTACCAAGAACTAATATTTTAAGGTTAACTTAAATAACTATTCCAAAAAAAAAAAAATATCTGAGGGGAGTAAGGTAGAAAAGACCCGTTGTTCGTTACATAAAATCATTAACTGCTGTTTAAGGAGCTTGGTGGACTAAAGTTAAAAATGAAAAAACTTATATTACTCTAAAAAAAAAAAAAAAAAAAATACAAAAAATTTTCACGCGCTATATAATCAGTTCTAATTGTCATACAACCAATGAAGGCTTAAAAAACTTCATAACATGTGATATGATTATTTTGTATTTCTCCAGGCTAATATACAACATAATTCTTATTCGAATCATTCACCTGTTAATTTGATAAGAGTGGACTCTAACCTGTGCTTGTTATAGCAAGTGCAGGTTAGAGGTTATTAATACCGATAAAAACGGCAGAGGAAATACTTATTATTAGTTAGTGTGACATCTGTCGCAGATAAAATGATACCTACAATTCAAACTATCATATGAAACATCATTACAAAAAAATATCACTCAAGCAGGTCTTCAAAATTGTCAATGTCGACATAAAAGAAAAAGTATTCAGAAATGAAATGTAGGGGAAACTAACTATCTGTCTAGGTGAGTCTCTTGTTTCAACGAACGTTTTATGTTTTATATTAACTCTAAAACACTGGCTAACATTGTTAGTTAAATCACAAACGTTTTTTTCAGTCTCGGAACGTCAAAAGTTTAAGACAATGCTGCCCAAAAATGTCGGGGTATGGGTTCTAAAGCGCTGTGTGGTTTTCTTAAAAGCATCAAAATGTGGAGGAAACGCCTGCTTACAAAATCACAGTAAATATTGCTTTGAATTATTAAGACAATATTTTATAACTAGTATACCCGAGGGAGAACTCTCGCATTAGATATCTATCCCTCTTCTTATCCCTAATACATTAGAAGTATAAGCGATATTTAGGAAACATATTTATTCGTATAAACAATATTATATTACCAAGAAAATGTATTTAGCACACACATTTGGTGAAGCTACATAGTTTATAATGACTATGTTGAAGTAACAGTTTACTAAATTAGTAATTAGTAATCCATTCAGTTTAACAGACAACTATACCATTTTCTATGTTTAGTATCCATATTTAATAGTAGGTACCTTTAGGATTAGACATGGGAAAGAATATATAATGTCCTCTATCATTCATAGGAACCTTAAAACAACATTTTATTCACAAAATAACCTTTTCACACATATTAATAAGTTTTTGTAAACAGACTCAAATTGATATAAAGTTGCTATGACAACGACATGTACGCAAGATGGCATAGGACCCGTGCGGACCTATATCGTGCATTATCTCGAAAACGGTAGGTTTTAAGGCTTTAAAACGCTGGACCAATACGCTCCATAGGAGCGTATATGATCTTGATGCCCGCGTCAAAATCATTAAAACCCAACTTATCCCGTCTCGATCCGTCGACTCTTATTAGTAAAATCTTTGAAACCTTCCAGTTTTTTCATCACTTTTATTTAAGCCCTAGTAAGAATTTAAGAAACAAAATTGGTATTCGTCACTTCTTTATGAAATTCCTTTTCTTTTGATACCTCACACGTCAAAATCCATCGCTCCTGAGAGCCGGAAAAGGGATCTATACTACTGTAATAATATATAGTAGTGATAGGGATGAAAGGAAAACAGTGTGATACCTTCCAGTTTGCCATATGTTACTTAGTTCCATTAATGCTTACATTACATGAATTCCCTTTAATAATAGATAATACAGTTGAATCTAAAGCCAAAAAATATTTCTGATTTCTAGAAAATTTTTGATCGTATTGGCCGAAAGTATTCTCACTATAGACTGGAACTATGAACGTCTGCCACACTAGATCGATTGATATAAAATTTTACAGATATAACGTATTCGTCAATTTCGTCACTTTTTTTCAGATTTTGCTCAGTGACTCGCTCCCAGTACATTTTAGGTAAAACTTTGTCATAAACAATTTTAAAGAACGTTAAATTTCCTACAAGTTTTATCTGTAATATTTTTCAAAATTCGGAACAGCTATTTAGATATGGGACCGTAAACACATATGCAAAATGTCAAGAAAAAGCAAAAAGGTACATAATTACTTGTTTCGCCTTAATAACTATGTTTAAGTACAATTTATTGCAAAATGCAAAATAACCATTCTTATATAGCTTTGAATTCCCTACAATATACATACAAAATATTTGTAATTACACTCAACAGACGCTAAGAAATATTGAAATAACAATTTTCCTTTCTCTAGAATTGTCATTTCAATATCACTTGGTATCTATTGAGAATAATTACGAACAATTTGTATGAATCTTGTAGAAAATTAAATCCTCTTCAAAATTTGCTATTAGGCATTTTGCACTAAATTTCACTTAAAAATAGTTATTAAGGCGAAACAACTAAATATCTTTTGTCGCGACGCCGAGTATTGTTATTACTACAACCTTCGGAAATTAGTAACCAAATTCATGATCACTTTTTGAGCCACCGATTTATAGTTTAATAGGCGTACAAGGAAGTCATGTGTTGTCCACATCAGATATTTTGAAAAAGGTTTAAGTGCCAATAATTCGAAATTCAGATTTCAATTGATTATGGGAGGTAAACACAACCTCTATCGATTCCCGCTCATGATATATCGAGAAAAAAATATTTAAAATGTTCTAAAAATGAAATATTGATGAGGCAAGCACTAAATACTAACGGCTCTGAGTCGTCACTCTGGCCTTAAATAGTGCTAGAAGCCTTTAAATTATATTGTAATGTGAAAAGGTTTTTCCATGTTAAAAAACTCCTACTCTATACGATAAAGAATAAACAAAAAAATTGTTATATTTCATGTCTATTTTTCAATGAAGTACATTTCGACGTCGTTTTTTGAAAAAGGCTTAAGCGCCAAAAATTCGAAATTTAGGTTTCAATTGTTTATGGGTCGTAAACCATATCTCTATCAATTCCCACTCACGATATATCGAGAAAAAAAAAATTGGAAATGGTCTAAAAATCTACTATTGATGACGTAAGCACCAAATACTCACGACTCTCAATCGTCACTCTGGCATTGACCGGTGTTGAATGTCTTAAAAACATATTGTAATTATAAAAATGTTTCCATCTTAATAAATTCCTACTGTAATCAATAAAAAATAAAATTTTTAAAAATTATATTATTTGGGAAAAAATCGTTTTATGCGTTACCTATAAAGTTTGCTATATGGCGCTTACGCCTTTTTCAAGAAGCGACTTCGATGAGCAGTGCGTAAGTCCAAAAAAGTTTTATTAGGTTTGTGTAAATACTTAAATTCTGTCTTACTTTTAATTTGTGTTTAAGATGTTTATGTTATTTTTAAGAAGGTAGTGTGTTACGATTTTTTGAGCTAATTGCTCAACCGATTTTTAAGTTTCATGGCTAAAATTACTCCTTGTGATCCCGTGAATGTTTTTAAACATTTTGAGCTCAAAATACTCAAAATTTGTTTAATCTGTCCGTTTGAGTGAGGGTATCTTACGATTCTTTGAGCGAAAGGAAATCCACACTATTGATTAATGGGACAGTAAATTTGAATGAAATTTAGAAGATACTATTTCTGCATTGGCCATATGAATGATTCATTGAAGGAGGACTCGAGTTAGTTATTTAAACATGAATAAATCTATTTCGTTCATGTAGTTCGGACCTAGTGGTCACTGTTAGTTAAAATCGATAGCTACTTCGATATTACACTCGATAGTTTTTCTATCACAGTGTTGGGAAAAATGTAATTCCAATTAGAATTACTGTGATTTGGAGTTGCTTGAATAAAATTACTTGATGAACTTTTATAATTATAATTATGATTGTTCTAGAGTTTTAATATAAAATCCATATATTATAACTCAAAAAAAAAAAAAAAACATCGAAACAGCAACTGATTTTTAAATCTGTTGATATTATTAAAGACATATTCGCCGTCTCTTTATAAAGACATATACAATTAAGATATCTATTGGTACAACATTTACAAATTTAAAAAAAATAAAAATGAAATCTGATTTAATGTTTATTATGTCTGATTCATAGTCAGTTGAGCTGGCTTAGATATTGCTGTAAGATTTATATTGTATTGCAAAGATTCCATTGCGATAGCCACAATAGCAATTGGAACTTGTAACCGTTCGTATTGTCTTCAATGGATACAGTTCCAACTGTTGTATTGTCTCAGGTACCGTAGATGAGTTGGCACAATTAGGCTGAGTCTTTTTGTCTTATAGTTTCTCTACTTCTGTGGCTATATAACAACTGTACTTGCGCCAAGATCTTAAATGAAAACTAAAATTAATGTCTATACTTCGTTAGGGTATTATTGAAACATAAGAAAAACAAAGACTTTAGTCTCTCAAGTCCCAGTAAATAACAAACCAATCAACTTGTTCATCTGTTTAGGTATCATCAGACAGAAGCAATACAGGATCACATAGTTGCAGACTAAAGACCATAGTCCGAAAGCCCATACAGAATAATTTTATAAAAAAAAAAAAAAATAGACAACTTCCGCCATAAAGTCAAAATACAAAATGGCGGCCAATCCAAAATATGAGTAATTTGGGTAAAAGTGATACATTTTACGCAAGCCTAAATTGCGAGGCAGACACTAATCAAAATTAGGGATTGATAAATTATTTGCCACTTCTATATATTTTATTTTATTGAAAACTAGTTTCGAATGTTATACATTCATCTTCAGTTCTAAAAACACACAAAATTCAAAATATAGTTTGGTATAATTATACATATTAAATTAGATGTAATATAAATCAGTATTATAAAACAATTATGAATTATGAATTTAATTAAGACAAGAAATCAGATACATATTGGTACTTATTTGATTTCTCGTCTTATCATAATTCATAAATGTTTTATGATACTAATTTATATTACATCTAATTTAATATGTATAATAATACCAAGCTATATTCTGAATTGCTTATTTTTGAATTTTGAGTGTGTTTTTAGAACTGAAGATGATGAATGTATAACATTCGAAACTAGTTTTCAATAAAACAAAATTATAGAAGTGGCAAATAATTTATCAATCCCTAATTAGATTGTTCCTTCTATACCATCATGCGGATGTCAACTGACTATTCAAAATTCGCATTTTTGAAATGCTGTACCTCGGGAACTATTAAACCTACAGATCTATATTTTAACTCAAATTGTCAAAAATTATGTCTACTTTTAAAAAAAGGTGATTTTTTTTCGCTACCACGCATATTTTTGAATTTATAAGCGAAGTACCAAAAAAAGTATTCGCAAAAAATGTTTTTTGCGAATATCTCAAAATGCAATGGAAATTTTTTTTTACATAACTCCATATTCGTATTCAGCACTTCAAAAAACATGGAAAACGATAATAAAACCGACTACCGGATTTTTTACAACTACCATTTTCGAGAGTCAAAAACGCAAATTTTGATTAGCTTCTACTTCTTAGGCCAGGTTTCTGACTGTAATATAATACAATTTGTATAATTTTGAATTATACAAGTTTTATTGAGTATAAAATAGGTTATTTTCGAGAATCAAAAACGCGAACCCGGCGGCTTATGAAGGTATAACTTTGGGCTTGAGTAAAAAATGTACATTACTAGTAAAAATGAATATATAAACAATTTACATAATAACAGAATAAGTAAACAACCAAGAAAAGAAAAATTAAGTTAAGGAAAAATAAAATAAGTCATCTTAAGCACATTCATACCTAAATACAATATCTTTTGATTAACCACTATGTTTTATTATGGAGGCTTCGTGGCTGTAGACGACTATTTTTTAACTCTTTTAACCGGACCCCTGGGCTAACATGTGTGTCTTGGAGTGATTTACTGTCTCTAATCGGTAGGTCTTTTTTGGCTGTTGGTGTGAGATGTACTGTAACCTGATGATGCCTGAATTGGCTAAACGTTGACAGGTGCTATTTACTGGTATTTGAGAGACCCAAGGCTTTGGTTTTTTAATCTCCATATTTTATCCTAATGAAGATTGTCTTTATAATGAGAATTTTGAGATCCGATCGATTTACTTTTTTACAAATTATTATCATTACAATTTATTACTATTATTACAATAGAAAATTTGAAGCTATTTCCGCGGTATAGTATTACAAGAACCAGATGTCATTTCTAATTGCTAATCGAAAGGCGCAACCGTTTTATCGTCGGGGAAATAGCTTCTTGTTGCCAAATTCCTGACCTTGCGGATTCGTACCTCTTTGGATTACTGATGACCTCTTTGACTGGAGATCTGTTACCGCGAGGTGACTCTTGGAACTCTGTTATCGGCTGATGTCATATCTTTTATAAGCACTGACTCACGAAGCGGTACTTTAATTTAATAGAGAAGTGTGTCATACACAAAGCTTTCATCGGTCTGAAGGAGAAAGGAATGTATGAGGTTTTAGTTAAGGTATGATTTTGAGAGATTGATTCTTGAATAATACTTGTATTAAATGATACTTGAAATTATATTCGATGCAGTATGTCACTTCCTGAAATACCTGTTCAATCGCGTGTTTTTATTTTCGAAACTTTGTTCTAAGATAGAAATAAAGATTTACTATTAATATTTTTATAAATTCTATATATCTCGTAATTAAAGATAGCGAAATCTCAAATACCTGTAAATAATTAACCAGTAAATGTTTAGCCAATTCAGGCATCATAAAGACAGGAAAAAAAAAAAGATTACATAAATGCAGACCTAAACACATCTCATATCATCAGTCTAAAAAAGACTAATCAAATAGAGAAAGTAAATTATTCCAAGACAATCGACAGATACTAAAGAAAAAGGGAGGTAATATTAGCACAGCTGAGAAATATTAAATTTCAACAGCTGTTCCTGATCAGCTTTTTCTTCATCCTTTTTTTCTTCCTTCATAATTTTATTTGTGAATATTCCAATAAATTAAGTTTAATTAATAAATTATAAAAATGGTTAGGACCTTTAATACTAATAAAGTAAAATGTTGTCAGTTTTTCTTTAATTACATCACATTTTTACCAGTCGTAGCCATGTTTATATATCCGGGTATTCGAAAATATTTAAAGAGGTTTATGATTTTGAGAAGATTCGGCTATTTCAAAGAGAAAGATATTTGGGATTATCCACACTGTAATAGTTATAATTTGAATATTGCCATGAATTACAAGATTAGGGATCGATAAATTATTTGCCACTTCTATAATTTTGTTTTTATTGAAAACTAGTTTCGACAACTTAAGTTGTATGGTCAAGTCTGCAGAATGGGAGAATATAGAGAACCCAGAAGCTTCTATGAAGCCCGACCAACAGGTAAAAGGCCAAAGAGTAGACCTCGACTGTCTTCCAAAGACCATATATCCAGGCTAGGACGATCGCGAGGGAAGTCGATAGGAGATATGAAGTCGCTCGCGAGAGACCGAGATGCCTGGTGGCGATGGCTGAGAGGCATAAGGAGGAAAGAAAAGAAGAAGAAGAAAACTAGTTTCAAATGTTGTACATTCATCTTCAGTTCTAAAAACACTCAAAAATTCAAAAATAAGCAATTCAAAATACAGTTTGGTATTATTATACATATTAAATTAAATGTAATAGAAATTACATTATTACATTACAAGTATTGTGTTTTTAGAACTGATGATGAATGCATAAAATTCGAGACTAATTTTCAATAAAAACAAAATTATAGAAGTGGCAAATAATTTATCAATCCCTAATTAGATTGACCCTTCTATACCATCATGCGGATGCCAACTAATTACAAGATTGACTACAGAAATTTGAATTATTTTTAATCTGAAACGTTTAGCATTTTAGATTAATTTACTGAATCTAACGAGATAGTCATTTAAATTTATTTTTTCGGTAGTGTTAATTTAAATTAATTTTCCTTTGTTTGCTGATCAGCTGTTTAAATATAATCTTTCTCAGCTGTTACTTGAAGCAACATTAACACAGCTGTTATAAATCTGTTAGGTTAGCCCCTTTAAGACTTTTGTTGTCAGGTGCGCTGTGAAACTTCATGGGACATAGTTAGTTCAGAGCCGAATAAAAAAAAAAAAAATAAAAAATAAAAAATAAAAAAAAATAAATAAAAAAAAAATGAAATTTCTACAACCATAAAATCCGTTGTTTAACTATTAGTTTATTAAGTCCAGTTTTTGGTTTATTATTTACAATAATGAACCTTAGTACTGGTACTGATACTTATAAAGGTGGGGGGCAATGTCTAGCAAGTGAGCCTAGTGGTAATTTTTGCCTACCCGGGGGTGGTAACCAATAGAGAAAACCTATTTATCCTCCATATCGAACCTTCTGGTTTTTCTTATGAAGTTTAGAAGGGACGTCCATTCATTGGAGGGAGTCTCTTGTTCTCGGATTCTGTCAGATCCGAGCAGTCTGTATCTTAATGACGCATATGTATAGCATTCAGCTAGTGCTGAGCAGTCTCTGGTGCCTGCCCACAGGAGTGGCAGGTCTCATCCCCTACTACTCCACAGATCTTTAAGTGTCTAACTTTAAGTCTGCAGTGACCTGTAAGTGCCCCTATAAGCAGTCCGAGTTCCTTTCTGTTGAGGCCCAGGAGCCACTTTGTTCTAGAAGGAGAGGGTTCTTTTAATTAGTTTCTTAGCCTGTCTGAGACCTACGCATTCCCTCCACTACTTACATGCTATTTTCCATGTCCAGTCGCGAATCTTCTTCCGCTGATGCCTTTTAGAGATGCCTGACGAAGGTTCAGGCTCCAATATGAAGCTTTGTAATCATACAAAGAAAACAGAAACAAATTTTAACCTCCCTCAAAATTTGAGGTTTCGCGTTTAAAGGTACGCACAATCCAAAAAAAGAGGAGAAAAAAATCCGTCCGTCCGTCGTCCGAGGCTTTTCTCCAAGTTTAATGGACCGATTTTTTTTATATTATCTTCCGAGAGCTCAAACGGAGGAAGCTAGTTTACTTCGCGATAGTGAAATCTTCCTATTGTTCATTTTGAGCGGCCGGAAACCTGACAGATTTCTTTAAAACGTGCACAAATCCAGAAATCATACTCTCGATAATATTTTTCCTAGCTTCCTGGATTTATTCCGCTGAAATTATGGTGCTACCATGCAGAAGGATCTTGGACGTTATTAGGTATTTTATAACTGCTCTTCAGTAATACACTTTCATGACAGTAAAATTGTGTGAGAGAATACGGACATTAATTTTTTAATCTTTTTTTTATTTTTTATTTTTGGAAAAATTTGACGTAGGAAAGTTTAAATTTACAATCTGCATTACTGAAAACACAAATAATTAAATTTTTAGAACTTCTCCAATACTTTCCATCCCCTTTCTGATCTCCATCAGCCTGGACAACATCGCGTCTCCTCATTTCGACTCGCGTTCGCTTCAAAACGAAGCGGCCAAACAATTAAAATCAAAATTGTAGGCAATTTACTCTAAATTAAATGAAAGTGAAATGAATATTCGAATTAATGGTTTCAAGTTATAATCAAAAAAGACAAAAACACGTTTTTTTTCATTATTATTTTTATATATTTCCAGATAAAATTTAAAGGTGGAAAAGTTTAAATTCATAATCAGCACCCTAATGAATATGAATGAACAAATTTTACGAACTTCTGAACTCGTTCAGTCAGAACTATGCTTTTAAGGTGCTTCGCAGAATTAAAATTAAAATATCAACAAATTTCGCAGATTTACGCAGCTGGATATTATTTCCTCACGTAAATTGAAGCCTAATAGAATATCTTAAGAGAAACAATTTAGAACGCTTCGCTCGGCCGCTCTCAAAAGATGAATAATAAAAATCAGTTGACATCCGCATGATGGTATAGAAGGCTCAATCTAATTAGGAATTGATAAATCATTTTCCACTTCTATAATTTTGTTTTTATTGAAAACTAGTTTCGAATGTATTCATTCATCTTCAATTCTAAAAACACACAAAAATTCAAAAATAAGCAATTCAAAATAAAGTTTTGTATTATACATATTAAATTAAATTTATTATAAATAAGTATTATAAAACATTTATAAATTAGGAATGTTCATAATTCATAAATACTTTATAATACTAATTTATATTTAAATTTAATTTAATATGTATACCAAACTGTATTTTGAATTGCTTATTTTTGAATTTTTGTATATTTTTAGTACTAAAGATGAATTTATAACATTCGGAACTATTTTTCAATAAAAACGAAATTATAAAAGTAGCAAAAAATTTATCAATCCCTAATTTAAAAATATCTAATGTGGACAACACATGACTTTCTTGTGCGGCTATTAAACTATAAATCGCTGGCTCAAAAAGTGATCCTGAATTTGGTTATTAGTTTCCGAAGATCGCAGTATCTCAAAAACGACACTCTGCATCGCGACATCCATCTATTGACACACACACAAATAGGGAGGAAAACCAGTATTTTACACTAAATTTTAACACTTAAAACAAGTAATAAAAATGTTTAATTGGATTGAAAACCAAATTGCGTTTGTAACCTTTATTACCGAAACATGATTTCTGTATTTAATTTAAATATAATTTTTGATGTAAGCTTATTATGCATGACCTTCAAGTAAAGTACCCTTTTAGGCTCACCAATTTTAACCAAAATCTAGTAAATACATTCATATCGATATAAAAGTCCTATTAACCAAATTTGAGATATTTTACATTATATTTTTATATAATTTTTGATGAAAGTCTAATATGACCTTCAAGTAAAGTACCGCTTCCGGTTTTCCAATTTAGACCAAAATTTAGTATGTTATTTAAATCAATATATAAGTTATAAATACCAAATTTGAGAAGTTTCGCAAAGTATTTTAATATAATTTTTGATGGAAATCAATTATGAACTTCAAGTAAAGTACCACTTCCGGTGATTAAGCAGTGACCAAAAAGGGAGGTTCACAACTAGATTTTACGACAATCCTAAATACAAAATTTCAACTTTCTACGGCTAACCGTTTTTGAGTTATGCGAAATATGAACGTACGTACGAATATACTACATATATATACATATTACATACATACATACTACATATATATATAAATATATACTACGTACAGACGCCACGACGAAACTAGTCAAAATGGATTCAGGGATGGTCAAAATGGATATTTCCCTTGAAATCTGAAAACCGATAATTTTCGCGATTACAATACTTCCTTTACTTCGTACAAGGGAGTAAAAAGTACAAATTTTTTTTTTTTTTTTAAATACCTTTCAACCACCCGCATGTGTCATTTATGTAAAATAGATGTTCCAACAGTGCCATTGCTTATTCGTAGATAAAATAACAGAAAAGAAGTGAGTCAGAATTTTGACATCAAATTCCATACTTCTGAGTTTCAGTGATGATAGCTAGCAGTTTCAGATAAGGAAATACAACTGTAAAAATACCATATTCTCATAAAACTGGAAATGGGCACATGAAATATTCTATAATGATAGTTTGTACTATCTATATTTCTTAAGTCTTTATTTACACTGTTAATGTGAGATGTGCTATCTCTGGTGTTAACTTTTTTGGCGAAAAGTTTACTAGTATTTGAGATATTTAAGGCTTTGTTTTTGGAATCTCTCCAGTAAGATATGTCTGGAAAGTGGGGTCGGTGGGAGGGGATATGGAGATAGGTCGAGTCATTTGCTTGACTGCTACCATATCAAGCCTTTTGTTAACTTTGGGAAATGCTAATACAGATTACCTCTCAATAATCTTTAGCAATGTTATCATTATTTAGAGAAAGGTACACAAGATACTTGGAGAAGGTTGTCTCTCTTTGAGACTTTGATAGCATGCTATCGAACCTGATAACAGCCAGGTGACTGGTGACTGATAACGATAACGTAACTCGCTGGCGACAGTAGTGCTTGACCACGCCTAAGTGAATGCTTATAGGATAAGTCCTCCTTCTTAGGAGATAATTTATAAGTAAGTGTATTATTATTTTATAATAAAAAAGTTTACCGTCAACCGGTGGAGTGGGGGGAGAGATAATAGCCAAAAGTAGGGAAAATATGAATTTGGCCCTCGAAACCTCCCCAGTAAATTTTTTTAGTCGTTTTTTCCCCGAAAAAAATTGACTATTGCAGTGGTTCGAAGGTTGGCGGTGAGCGGCGGGACTGCGATTTTTAACCGTTTCATAACCCCTAGAGCACGATTATGGAAAATTTGGAGATGTCTGATATATATTTTTTCCCGCTACATTCGAGCACCTCCAGCGGCCCCCTTTGGGTCAAATGAGCTGAAATTCGGTATGTAGGGCTTTCTTCAAGGCAGAACGATACTATTAAAGAATGGGTAAATTCCAGTCAAAATTTCGGTATGTTTACCTGAAATTTCGGCGTTTTTTAAGTTTTGCGCATCGCTACAGCTCCACCATATTAGTTTATTGGGCTGAAAATTTGTATGTGAATTGGGTTGGTGTCGGGGAAGTATCCTTTGGGGGTCTCGACTTGGTACCCCCACTCCCTTGGGTTTTCCGATTTTTTAAAACTTTTGCGCACCTTTAAAACCCTCCAAGTTGGGTTAGGGAGCTCAAAACCTGTTGCCTTCGAAAGGAAATGCGATTTCTATCCGTTTCATAACCCCTAGAGCACGATTATGGAAAATTTGGAGATGTCTGATATATATTTATATATATATATATATATATATATATTTTTCCCGCTACATTCGAGCACCTCCAGCGGCCCCCTTTGGGTCAAATGAGCTGAAATTCGGTGTGTAGGGCTTTCTTCAAGGCAGAACGATACCATTTCCATCTTTTTCGGTAAATTGTCATTTCTTATGTAAATTTTGGTATGTTAGGGGACTGTCTTACGACAGTAAAACTACGAAAAATACGTCAAAATACGACTTAGTGACGGAGTTCTACTGCTCACGGATTTTTTTTTTTTATCATTTACTGCTGGTTTATGTGATCTTAGATCGATATATACAAGTTTATATATTTTCAATAATTTTATTCCAATCATATGTTCTCACATATTCATAGGCTGGGGTATGTAGTCCAGTAAAATAATCTTTTAAAAAATTCTAGAATTGTTTTAAAAATTTTTCACTTACAACATTTAAAAATATATAATCTTCTTCCCAAATTACGTAGAAAAAAAAATAAATAAATTACAAATAATATCTTTGACTAGAACATTAGGAGCTATTTTAATTCTTCCTCATCGAATTTTAACCCTCCTCTTCTCTCTTTTTATCTAGGGTAGTTAGCCATATCACTTAATGTATGGGTAGATATATTTTTAATTAAATCTTCACAAATCTTTCATGTTTTTATTTTTCTTTGTTCAGGGGTAGTTTGGATTACATAATGGTTCGGATTAGCGAGGTTTGGATTAGCGGAAATCAACTGTACACGATTAAATAATCACATTTTGAGCGCAGGGTGAAAATGGCCATGAACCCTTTCGGCCATAATCACTCCAAAATGAATAGAACTTTGGTTAACGTTAGAAAATTCGCTAATATTTTCATTTAGCAAAATGTAGGAAAAAACTTTATCTTTATTCGTAGAAGGAGTTGTTCCAGCACCACAATAAACGTTATGGTAATCGGTTTAAGGAAATAGCGAGAGCACAAGAAGTTTGTCCAACATATCAAAAATTATTCAACATTTTTTTTTTCTGCATGGAAATGTAAGAATAAAAAAAAATTATATTCGAAACTGGAGGTAGACTGTTTTATAATTCATTTCTAGTTGATATATGTAGATTACCAAAACGCATTCTCGATTTTTATATATTACTTTATTTCATTGAGAGTAGCTTCCATATTCTACAGTGTCCAGCACCATATTCATCTCTATAAAAAACATCAAGATTAAAAAAAAAACAATTATTCATATCATCACATTATACAATAGTAATTGAAACTTTTAATTTTTATAATGTAGACAATGATCATCACTCTACCTTTCGAATTATTAATCCGTCATAAGGGGGAGAGGAAGATGGTTGCAATTTGGAATATTAGTCCATCGTCTAAAAATTGATTGTATATTATTACCCCAGACCAACTTTAATTTTTATACTGCAAACAATTGTCATTACTCCGTCATAAGGGGAGAGGGGTTGCAATTTGGAACATTAGTCCATCGTCTAAAAATTAATTGTATATTATTACCCCAGACCAACTTTAATTTTTATCATGCAAACAATGGTCATTACTCCGTCATAAGGGGAGAGGGGTTGCAATTTGGAACATTATTCCATCGTCTAAAAATTATTTATATATTATTACCCCAGACCAACTTTAATTTTTATCATGCAAACAATGGCCATTACTCCGTCATAAGGGGAGAGGGGTTGCAATTTGGAACATTAGTCCATCGTCTAAAAATTATTTATATATTATTACCCCAGACAAACTTTAATTTTTATCATGCAAACAATGGTCATTACTCCGTCAAAAGGGGAGGGGGGTTGCAATTTGGAACATTAGTCCATCGTCTAAAAATTATTTATATATTATTACCCCAGACAAACTTTAATTTTTATCATGCAAACAATGGTCATTACTCCGTCATAAGGGGAGGGGGGTTGCAATTTGGAACATTAGTCCATCGTCTAAAAATTATTTGTATATTATTTGCCGAGAACTGTTTGGATAAAATTCATAATGCGACTATCAAAATAAAATAAAAAATCTTCAACAAACCATTAATGAATTTGCTAAGTTATAATCTGATTTTATTTGGCTTAATTACCCGCATGGGAAAGAGAACATACCTAGAGAACATAGTTTTTTTAGTTATTTTATTTTGATTGTTCCATTATGAAGTGAGTAAATAATAACTAAAATTAAAATTATCAAATCGAAATAGGTTCATTAATTTAAGTGAATGAAAAGAGCTGACGTCATCAACTCAACTATAAAAATTGGTCAGCTGTATTCGCTTACCGTACTTCCGCCTTAAGTCTCAATCAGAAAATTCTTTAACAATCTATGCATTTTCTCTTATAAATTATACCAATCATCAGATTTTTTTTAAGGTAAACTTTTGGTTTTAGCTACCTCCATTACAGTGATTCCCCTCTCGAAATTTTTGAAAAAAATAAGATTTTCATACACGCCGACATAAGTTTTGTATTTTAAATAATAATTTTTGATCCAATTTTCATTGTTATCCTTAAAACTTTGGCGATTATAGACATTTAAGGCGAAAGGGGACAGCGGGTGGGAGAGAGAAAAAAATTATCAAACGGTTTTCACCCTATTTGGTAAGGAAAATAGAGGTCCGATTTTTATCCCGAAACATCCGTGTTTTCCGTTACGACGAGGAGAATGGCGGAAAATAGATTTAAATATTTTCAAACGTGTATTTATTGAAATATAAAATCTAAAATTTTAAATAAGTTTGATTTAGTGATTGTATTGAAATAAATCTTGAATCAAACGCATTTTTTCAGTTTTAAAATCCATCCTACGGTTCCATTGGTAACAGAAATTTTATATATCAAAGGTATGGTAACGCCGCTTCCGTAATCCAGTCAACTAGGGACCAGAAAGGGTTCTGTTGATTACGATTTTCAACTTTTTTTTCCCCGGAAATACGTATAATAAAAATGTAAAAACATGATTACTTACCTTCTTCTTTTAAATCTTACCCCCCTCCCTTTAGAAAATAATTTAAATCACTTTAAAAAAAATTCCCGAAAAAATTCTGTGCACTCGCATACCTTATAAGACAAAAATACGAGTCGTTGTTAAGTTCGAAGGGCGAGCCCCGCCTTCTGAGAAAGTGTTTTTAGATAATTTCTATATCTAATTTCCTATATATCCATATATCCTATATCCATTCTTAAGAATCCTGAAGTAATCACTAGACATTATTAAAGTTTCATAGAATTTGGTTTGGCTCTGTTGAACGAGATTTTCTAGGAAATAGTTTAAGCTCGCATAAAAACTAAAATAAAGGAAGTTCGAAATTAAAAAAAAAATCAATAAATAAGTTAGAAAAACTTTTAAATCTTGTGAGATGTCTATAGTTTTTTTTTTATCTATTGCTATCTAATTATGTATTATATCTTACTTAGAATACGGAAAATTATGTTTAGATGATATTATTTATTATATCGGCGTCATTTTTTGAAAAACACTTTAGCGTCATTTAGTAAATTTACAGGAAACACATGGAACTGTTTTTCCCAAAATAACAATATTTTTTTTTTTAATTTTATTCTTTATCGTATTCAGTAGTTTATTAAGGTTGGAAAATATTTATAGTTACAATATATTTTTAAGGCTTGAAAATGGCCCTGGTTAAGGCCAGATTGACGACTGAGATTTGGTGCTTACGTCATCGATAATCGATTTTTAGACCATTTACAATTTTTTTTTACTTTCTCTTACCTATATACGAAGGGGAAGTATTGCGATCGTGAAAATTTTCGAATTCGAGTTTTCAACGGAAATACACGTTTTAAGATCCACTGAGTCTAAATGACCAAGCCTCGGAAAATGGCCTGTGTGTATGTGAACAGCCTAACTCAAAAACGAAAAGTCTTAGGATACTGAAATTACGTAAATAAGGTAGGTATATGGCTATGATGTTACAGAAACTTTTTCGTCAAAATCGACTAACCGGAAGTGCCACTTTATATAATCGATTTTGCACTTTTTTACAATTTTCTCGAAAACGGCTCTAACGATTTTGATGAAACTTGCCTGAATTATTCTTCATAAAGGCCTTTAACATTTCATTTATGTAGTAAATCACTGAGAAAATGCAGAGAAAAGAGTTATGATGAAAAGAATATTTTATTAGCGCATGGCATAAAAAGTATGCATTTTACGGTAAATTATGTACAGAATTGTATGAAAGGTAATTCAATTACCTAAAAAACAATAAAAGAATCATCAAAATCGGAAGAGTATTAGCAAAGATACAACGCGTCGGAATAACCGGAATTAGCTAGTATATCATGGATTTTACAATTCTTTACAATTTTCTCGTAAACGACTCCAACGATTTTGATGAAAATTGGCTAAATTATTCTTCATAAAGGCCTTTAACTTTTCATGTATGTTAGTAAACCACCGAGAAAATGCAGGGGAAAAAGTTATATTGAAAAGAATATTTTATTTGCGCTTAACTTAAAAAGCATGCAATTTATAGTAAATTACATATAGAATTGTATGAAAGATTATTAATTTATCTAAAAAACTCCGAAAGGAGATGGATGCGACCGAACCTCCTCCTACCAATCCGCCAACCTGTTGTAAACAATACGCTCTGTAATAAAGTAATTTAAGAATACAAAAGAGGAAATTAAATTAATAATTTATACTTTCACATTATTTAATGGAAAGAAAATGTTTCTATGGAAACTAAACCATAAACTTTTAAGATATATTTGCAACTTGCCAAAGTTAAAATATATAGGTAGTGTAGAGAATTGTTGTACTAAAATTGTTTAAAAACTCTTTTTTTGTACTTAAGTGGGAGAAGCAGTGAATGCTGCTGAGTTTATTAGAAACAGTATTTATGTAAGCTCTTTAAAATTATATTAAAAAGATAATTATTATAGAACGGTAAGGGAAAGTTGTGTGATGCGCTTACCGCACCAGATTTTTTTCGACATATCGTGAGCGTAAATCGATGGGGTGGTGTTTACGACCCATATTAAATTTAAACTTAAATTTCGATTTTTTGGGCGCTTAAGCCTTTTTAAAAAAACGACGATATATATATATATATATATATATATATATATATATATATATATATATATATATTATATATATAATTAAAATATGATTTTATTATGATGATTTTTTTTTTTTAATTTTCGTTGATGAAGGCCAATTTGTTATCAGTCTACAATGGTAAGTACTCTTGTAGATTTTCCCCATCTCTTGATATGAAATAGATAGCTGTGATAAACATAAAGCTTTAATGTTATCAATCTTTCATAATGTCCATTTTGTTTTTATTGTGAAATACTAAAGAAATTTGATAACATTCCATTTCATCAGCTCTGTTTATTCTCACTAAAACTCTCTACAATTTCCTCTAAATCCACCAACTTTAACCCTAAATGTATAATTCTTATTTTTGTCAGTTATTATGACCAAAATTTCTCCCTCCTATAAGATAAGAATAAATCAGTTGACATCCGCATGATGGTATAGAAGGATCAATCTAATTAGGAATTGATAAATTATTTGCCACTTCTATAATTTGTTTTTATTTAAAACTAGTTTCGAATGTTATACATTCATCCTCAGTTCTAAAAACACACAAAAAATTTCAAAAATAAACAATTCAAAATATAGTTGGTATTATTATACATATTAAATTAGATTAATATAAATCAGTATTATAAAACATTTATGAATTATGAATTTAATTAAGACAAGAAATCAAATACATGTTGGTACTCACCTTTAAATGGATTATATCAAACAGAAAAGTTTGTACTGGTTTCTGCTCGCATTGAACTAACAATGAACGAGAAGTAGGCAGGTTGTTTTTAGGTAAACGGTTTAAGGGTCAGAGTTTTTCCAGTAATGCCGGTGAGTGATTGTTTTTTCTGTTATAGATGGGAATAAATTTAAGATTGGACTATTGGAGATATTTATTTGGTCATTTAAGCAAAAATCTGGATTGGATTTTAAGGATTTTATTATTTCAAGTGCTTCATATAGATTTAATTTGAGACTGCTTTCAACGTCATGTATTAATTTAACGCCTGAGTCTTTGATGAATTTATGATTATTTTCATTTAAATGAATTGCAAAGTTGGAATTATCTGTCTTATTATTATATGCACGTATATGTTCCTTTAATCTCTGATTAAATTTATTTATTTATAATAATTTAGCGATCTTGCATTTTTTCCCGTGTATTTGGCTGCACAATCATTACAATTTAGTTCGTATACTCCGCTTTTTTGGAAAGGATCTATTTTGTCTTTAGGAGAAGAGAAATATGAGGATAGGATTTTTCTATTTTAAATGCAGGGTTTAATCCAAGTTTTTTCAATTCATTTCCGACATTGGTGGATATAGGGCCGTAATATGGAATCAAAACATAATGTTTCGGGATGGGCCTATCTTCGGGGATTGTTGAATAGATATCATTAATTGTCTTTTTTTGTATTTTTTTTTTTAAATATGATTGATAGTGGTTTTATTATACCCGTTATTTTTTGCTAAGACGGTAAATCATGCTATTAAAGGCTGCGAGTTTATGTGCTATCTGTCTCCTAGCTTCATTGTTTATAACGACATCCGTGTGGGTGGGTTTCCGGTAAATTCCAAATTCATGATGTTTGTTTTTTACTGATATTTCTAAATCTAAAAAGTTTATGGTTTGTTTTTTTTCCAGTTCTACTGTGAATTTAATTGATTTAATTAATACTCTTTTATTGTTTAAAATATTCTTTTATGCCCTCGAATACCTATAATTTCAAACAAAAAAGTTTTTTTTTTTAGATTTTTTTAAAAGTCGAAAAGGAATGTCTAGACTAAACCTAAAGTGTAGCACTCGAAAAATTACGACAGCTTCAAACGTCACATAATAATTTCGGTATAACATTATCTATATTATGATTATTGAGTACTGTTATCAGTCATTTAGATAAGACATTCATAATAACCATTAAACATGAAAGAGATATTGCAGCAGCAACAAATTGGATAAGCTTCAAGACTACAATGAATGTCGCAATTAGTCGCACTATGATACACATTTTTTTTTCTATCCCTCTTCAAAAATAATCTTTCTGCTGGTTTCCATAATTTTTTTTTTTTTTAAAGTTCATTTCATTAACCGAAAACGAATCAAACATTTTCAGAGCCATCAATTGTAAATTCTTGACCCTCATGAGATTCGAGTGTCATATCATACGATTCGCTTATCAAATACAAACAACACATCGGCACGTTAATTTTTTATTACATTCTTTTTCATAGTTTAAAAAAAAAACTGAAAATTATTACACATGGTTTATTATTTTCAAATAATTATATATTTATTATTTATTATATAACTATATAAAAAAAAATAATTATTTGTATTTAATTTTGTTTTTATACATTTTTTTTTTTTTTTTTTTTTTTTTTTTTTTTTTTTTTTTTTTTTTTTTTTTTTTTTTTTTTTTTTTTTTTTTTTTTTTTAGCCTTCGGTATAATAATTCCAAAACACCTTATATTTTTTCCTTTATCTTCGTGCGGCTGCTGAGTTATAGACGAATAAAACCTCTAATTCGCCGCAATTTTGGAATAAAACGGCTGATGGTAACATGGAGTTCCGAGGATCATCCTGGAGTGACCTGTGATTTAGGTGCGAAATTTAAAAACTTCCAATGTAACCTCGGAGAAAATTAACGGTCGGACGATTTTTTTTTAAATTCAATTTTTGTATTCTGCGTTTCTTGAACGTAAAAGCTCAAATTTTGTGGGAAGAGGGGGCTTACATTTTTTTCTCTTGTTCAATTAAAAAGGCTCATTATTAAAAATAATAAACCAAAACTATTAATTCTTATTTTTATTGTATTTGTATGCATGATTTCAAGATGAAAACATACTTGTTTGTGTATACGTTTTTAACTCAGCTATTTATGAAGACAGAGGAAAAATATAAGGTGTTTTGGAATTATTGTACCAAAGGCTTAAAAAAAAAATTATATATATATACATATATATATATATATATATATATATATATATATATATATATATATATATATATTTATTTTTTTATTTTTTTTTTTAAGCCTTTGGTAAAATAATTCCAAAACACCTTATATTTTTCCTCTGTCTTCATAAATAGCTGAGTTAAAAACGTATAAAACCTCTAACCCGCCGCCGTTTAGGAATAAAACGGTTGACGTTGATGTAGAATTCCGAGGATCATCCTAGGGTGACCTGTGATTAAGGTGCCAAATTTCAAAAACCTCTAAAGTAACCTAAGAGAAAATTAGCGATCGAACGATTTTTTTTTTATTATATTTTTGCATTCTAGGTATCATGAAACTCAAAAAATTCAAATTTTATGGGAAGAAGGGTTTTATAATTTTTTTATCTTGTTCCATTGCCAAGGCTCGTAATCAGTTGACATTCGCATGATAGTACAGAAGAACCAATCTAATTAGGGATTGATAAATTATTTACCACTTCTATAATTTTGTTTTTATTGAAAACTAGTTTCGAATGTTATACATTCATCCTCAGTTCTAAAAACACACAAAAAATTCAAAAATAAGCAATTCAAAATACAGTTTGGTATTATTATAGATATTAAATTAGATGTAATATAAATATTATGAATTTAATTAAGGCAAGTATTATATCTATTTGATTCCTTGTGTGAAAAAAAAAAACTCCCTCTTCCCACAAAATTTGAACTTTTACGTTCAAGAAACGCAGAATACAAAAATAGAAAGAAAAAAAAATCGTCCGACCGCTGCTTTTCTCCGAAGTTACTTGGCCGATTTTTTTTAAATTTAGTACCTAAATCACAGGTCATCCCAGGATGATCCTCGGAACTCCATATTACTATCAGCCGTTTTATTCCGAAACGGCGGCGGGTTAGAAGTTTTATACGTTTATAACAGCCGATTATGAAGCTAGAGGAAAAATATAAGGTGTTTTGGAATTATTATACCAAAGGCTAAATATAAACAAAATTAAATTCAAATATTTTTTTTAAATTTAGTTATATAATAAATAATAAATATATATTGTTATTTGGAAATGATAAACCATGTGTAATAATTTTCAGTTTTTTTTTTAAACTATGAAAAAGAATGTAATAAAAAATTAACGTGCCGATGTGTTGTTAGTACTTGATAAGCGAATCGTATGATATGACATTCGAATCACATCAGGGTCAAGAATTTACAGTTGATGGCTCTGGAAATGTTTGATTCGTTTTCGGTTAATGAAATGAACTTTAAAAAAAAAAAAAAAATGATGGAAACCAGCAGAAAGATTAATTTTGAAGAGGGATAGAAACAAAAAAAAATTTTTTTTTTCATAGTGTGACTAATAACATTCATTGTAATTATTTTTTTTTTTATATTTTGGATTGGTTATTTGTGAATTTTTGTGTGTTTTCAGAACTGAAGATGAATGTGTAACATTCGAAACTAGTTTTCAATAAAAATAAAATTATAGAAGTGGCATATAATTTATCAATCCCTAATTAGCTCTAAGGTTCATTATTAAAAATAATAAACCTAAAGTATTAATTCTTATATTTATTGTATTTGAATGTATGATTTCAAGAGGAAATTGTATTTATATATTCCTCTTCAGTAGTAACCATGATATAACTTTGTCTATTAATACAGCAAAGGAATGCGATTTTGCCAAATCGAACGATAAACATTCGATCTTGTTACCAATTTTTTTTCTTTCGTTTTTTTTTTTTTAATTCAACAATAAATACTTTTTACGATGTAATTTGACCTAGTTATTCCAGCTTTTATCTTCTTATTTAAACTCACCTTTAACCTTTAAATAATATATAGTCCTATAAAAGACTCCTTCGATATTTTTCTTGTCCTGAAGTACTTTAAATAGCGTGGGAGGAAGGAAGGCCTTTTATATCAAGTCATGGACACGCCTTTAAAGTTAAGTTGGTCAAGTATACGAGGAAATATCCTATATAAACCTTCATCTTTATCGTCAGAAGTTTGTGATAAAGATAAAGCAAAGCTACTTATTTTGTCATATTTTAATTATTTCTTATTAATATGAGTTATAAACTTAAAATGATTTCCTTATTAAACTTTTCAATGAAGAATTTATGACATCTTATCAATGATGATTATTTTATTTTAGTTATTAAAGATATCAATTAATCGAAAAACCATAAAAAAATGGAAATTATTATCGGAAGAAAAATTCTCTCAAATCGAAATAATTAATTCACCAGACAGCGTTGGCTAATTTCCTTGACGTTGCCTCAAACAAGTATATCAGGGACAGATACAATATTAAAATCTTATAATTTTTTTAATTAGGGATTGAAAAATTATTTGCCACATCTATAATTTTGTTTTTATTGAAAACTAGTTTCAAATGCTGTACATTCATCTTCAGTTCTAAAAACACACAAAAATTCAAAATATAGTTTGGTATTATTATACATATTAAATTAAATGCAATATAATATTTATTGATATTGATATTATAATATGTATAATAATACCAAACTGTATTTTAAATTGCTTATTTTTGAATTTTTGTGCATTTTTAGAACTGGAGATGAATGTATAACATTCGAAACTATTTTTCAATAAAAACAAAATTATAGAGTGGAAAATAATTTAAAAATCCCTAATAAGATTGATCCTTCTATACCATCATGCGTACGTCAACTGATAATAATTTTTTTTTATTATAATGTCTTTGAGCAAATTGAAAAAAATCTTAAATCCTATTCATGTAATATATAATGAACCTTAGCTAATTAGGGACTGATAAATTATTTACCACTTCTATAATTTTGTTTTTATTGAAAACTAGTTTCGAATATTATATATTCATCCTCAGTAGTAAGAACACACAAAAAATTCAAAAAATAAGCTATTCAATATATAGTTGGTATTATTATACATATTAAATTAGATGCAATATAAATGAGTATTATAAAACATTTATGAATTATGAATTTAATTAAGACAAGTATTATATGTATTTGTTTTCTTGTCTTAATTAAATTTATAATACTGATTTATATTACATCTAATTTAATATGTATAATAATACCAAACTGTATTTTGAATTGCTTATTTTTTAATTTTTGTGCGTCTTTAGAACTGGAGATGATTGTATAACATTCGAAACTATTTTTCAATAAAAACAAAATTCTAGAAGTGGCAAATAATTTATAAATCCCTAATAAGATTGATCCTTCTATACCATCATGAGTACGTCAACTGATTATAATTTTTTTGTTATAATGTCTTTGAGCAAATTAAAAAAAAAAAAAATCTTTAATCCAATCATATTTTAATCACAATCGACGAGGAACATCCGCTGACTTTTACATGGGCGTTCATCAATACGGGGTTCGAGTCTCTCCCCCCTCCCCTCTATATTTTTTCAGTTTGTGGAGTAAAACCATAAAAGTTAAATAAATGTCTACGCGTTTCGGCGTATCAGTTGTCATTAATCCGCGGGCGATGGTTTGTCTTGCGTTTAGAATTTATAATGCGTGTTCATTAAGGCACTTATTTCGGGAGCTGAGGCCAAAAAACATGTCTGATTTCATGAAATTTTTTGATCGTCTAGGCCGAAAATACTCTCAAAATAGACTGGAAATATGAAAGTCTGACACTCTAGATCAGTTACAATCAAATTTTATAGGGCAACGAATTCGTCATTTTCATCACTTTTTTTTTTTCAAAATTTCTTCAGTAACACGCTTTCAGTGCATTTTAGATAAATCGTTGACATGACAGATTTTAAAGAACGCTAAATTTCCTGTAAGTTTTATCTTTAGTATTTTTTAAAATTCGAAACAGCTGAAGAGATACAGGACCGTTCAAATATGCAAAATGTCAAAAAACGCAAAAAGTTTATTTTCAAATTTCAAATTTTTCTCAGTAACTCGCTTCCAGTGCATTTTAGGTAAATCTTTGACATATACAATCTTAAAGAACGTTAAATTTCCTGTAAGTTTTATCTTTAGTATTTTTTAAAATTCGAAACAGCTAAAGAGATACAGGACCGTTCAAATATGCAAAATGTCAAAAAACGCAAAAAGTGAGAAAATCTGTGGTTTTGCCTTAATAACTATTTTTTAGCGCACTTTAGTACAAAATTCACACAAATACCAGTCATATAGAGTATTAAATTTCCTACAAGATTCATACAAAATATTTGTAATTACTCTCAACAGAAATAACTATTTTAGAGAAAGTAGATTTATTTTCAAATTTTTCTCAGTAACTCGCTTCCAGTGCATTTTAGGTAAATCATTGACAATTTTAAAGAACGTTAAATTTCCTGTAAGTTTTATCTTTAGTATTTTTTAAAATTCGAAACAGCTAAAGAGTTACAGCAAAATATCAAAAAACGCAAAAAGTGAGAAAATCGGTAGTTTTGCTTTAATAACTATTTTTTTTATTATATTAATAACTTTCAGCTCACTTTAATGCAAAGGATTTTGCAAACGGTATAGAAGTCCTATTTAAGATTATATTCGAGGGGGAAGGAGAGGGGGGGTATCGTTTAATGAAAATAATGGCCTCGGTTTTGTCAATGTCGGTGAGCAAAGGAAGATAAAAAAAAAATAAAAAAAAAAAAAAAAAAATGGATCGTAGTTTTGAAACGTGTGAAATCACTTTTTAATCTCGCCAGTTATTCCGGAGATTTGGAGGAAACAGTGGAGCGATTACAGGGCATTACGTCATCGACAGGCTGCCTGCCTTTCTGTGCCAGTAGCCAAGTGATCTATCTCCTATATACAATGTTGTCTTCTTTATAGTTATTGTATTAGTGTTATTTTCTAATGATTAGTTTAAATAGATTTATTTTTTTTTCGCGAGTTATTGTTTAACAGAAAATCGATTGGATAATCTAGTGATAGTTCAAAATGAAAGCAGTATTTGATAATGGCAAAAGGTATTTATCAGCTGTTTTCCTGTAATGCTAAAATATAAACGACATAAATAGACTTTGATGCTTTATATAAAAAGCTTTTATGTGTACTTACGCCATTTTCTTTTTTCTTTTTTTTACTTCGTTGTACGAAGTAAAGGAAGTATCGTAATTTTCGGTTTTCAGATTTCAAAGGAAATATCCATTTTGACTAGTTTCGTCGTGACGTAAACGTAAACGTACGTACGTTCGTATCTCGCATAACTCAAAAAAAGGTTAGCCGCAGAAAGTTAAAGTTTTGTATTTAGGATTGTTGTAAAATCTAGTTGTGAACCTCCTTTTTTGGTCACTGCACGATCACCGGAAGTGGTACTTTACTTAAAGGTCATTATTGATTTCCATCAAAAATTATATTAAAATATAATACAAAATTTCTCATATTTAGTATTTATAATTTATATATTGATTTAAATAGTATACTAGATTTTGATCAAAATTGGAAAACCGGAAGCGGTACTTTACTTGAAGGTCATAATAAACTTTCATCAAAAATTATATTAAAATATAATGTAAAACCTCTCAAATTTGATAAATATGACTTTTATATCAATATTAATAATATACTAGATTTTGGTTAAAATTGGTGAGCCGAAAGTGGTACTTTACTTGAAGGTCATAATAAAGTTGCATCAAAAATTGTATTAAAATTAAATACAGAGATCATACGATTCGGTAATAAAGGTTACAAACGCGATTTTTTTTCCCACTCAAATTAAACATTTTTATTATTTGTTTGAAGTGTTAAAATAAAATACTTGTTTTCCTCCCCATTTCTGAGTTGAACAAGTCTGCAGCAGGTGAATAAGATATGAGTTAAGCGGGTTCTTATGCTTAAAATGTCGAAACCGTCGATTTCCAATCCTTTATCTAGTGAAATTGGCAGTTCTAATGTTGTCACGGAACACGAAAAAATCTCTTGGGAACTTGTTACCTACTGAAACAAAACTAGATTTAATAACGGAATGAGACCTCCAGAAACAAGAGTATGTGTGTGTGTCAATACACGGCTGTCGCGACGCCGAGTGTCGTTTTTTCTGTAATCTTCGGAAACTAGTAACCAAATTTAGGATCACTTTTTGAGCCACCGATTTATAGTTTAATAGGCATACAAGGAAGTCATGTGTTGTCCACATTAGATATTTTACAATGATAATTTCATTTTTAAATTTCAATATCAGTATTATTGTTAAACTCTAGTTTAGCAACACCAAAATGGAGGCGTCTGAACTGACTTTATCAGCAATTGAGATAAGTTTGAGCTGCTATCGTTGTATTTCGATGTTTTATTTATATTATGTCGCTTACAAGGTGGGGAAATGTTCTTCAGCTGTAGCCCCCACCACACTCACTTCTTCCTTCTTTGGAAATAAATATGTATGTTTCCGATTGACGAAGATAACGATTCGCTCTATTTTTTTTTTTCGTATTATTATACACAGCAACTACTAATAACAATAATTACGAAACAAGGAATTCAATTAAAATGTTAATAATGAAAGAACAAAAATTAATAATACAAATGATCAAGATAAAGGAAAAAATAAAAAAAGTAATCCTTATATACTCGGTGTATTGAGTTGTGTGAAATTGAGAAGCTAACAAAACTTCTAATGATAATTGTTACTTAAACCTCCCATATCATCAGTTTGGAGGTAATCACTTTTAGCAATAAAACACTCACACACACACACACACACACACACACACACTGTCAATATCACTGCATAAAGCATTAGAAATGGACAGTTTCCACATAGCGGAAAAGCCCACTTAACTAATATCTTATTCTCATGATGAAGACTTGTTTTTAGTATTTTAGACTCAATTTTAACACTTAAAACAAGTAATAAAAATGTTTAATTGGATTGGAAACCAAATTGCGTTTGTAACCTTTATTACCTAAACATATGATTTATGTATTTAATTTAAATATAATTTTTGACGTAAGCTTATTATGACCTTCAAGTAAAGTACCCTTTTCCGCTCACAAATCTTAACCAAAATCTACTAAATACATTTATATTGATATAAAAGTCCTATTTACCAAATTTGAGATGTTTTACATTATATTTTAATATATTTTTTGACGAAAGTCTAAAATGACCTTCAAGTAAAGTACCACTTCCGGTTTTCCAATTTAGGCCAAATTCTAGTATGTTATTTAAATCAATATATAAATTATAAATACTAAATTTGAGAATTTTTTTCATAGTATTTTAATATAATTTATGATGGAAATTAATTATGACCTTCAAGTAAAGTACCACTTCCGGTGATCAAGCAGTGACCAAAAAGGGAGGTTCACAACTAGATTTTACAACAATCCTAAATACAAAATTCCAACTTTTGTATTACAAGTTTTTGGCTAACTGTTTTTGAGTTATGCAAAATACGTACGTACGTACAGACGCCACGACGAAACTAGTCAAAATGGATTCAGGGATGGTCAAAGTAGATATTTCCGTCGAAATCTGAAAACCGAAAATTTTCGCGATTACAATATTTCCTTTACTTCGTACAAGGAAGTAAAAATGCATTTCTACTTTATACATATGACTAATAAATATTCTTAATTAAAGTGAAAGAAAAAAAAAAAAGAAAAAACTTCCTTGTATCTAAAAAAAACAAGAAAAAAAAAACATTGTGTCTTACAATAATAAATGTTTCGTTCTTTTATGTACATAACATTATGTACTATCTTTTGTAATATTTTTTATATGTGGATTTTTGTTAGACTTACATTTAAATAAAAATTATTTACATAGCTTGGTAATATATTCTTTAATGAATGATATTCCCAATTTCTTATGTATAGTTTTAATTTTAGTGTAGTAAGGGCATTTCTATTGTATTGTTAATAATTAGTTTGGTGCATTTAGCTAAATATTGGCAAGCCTAAGTTAAAATTGGTCATAGGCAAGCTTTATATAATAATATTTTATTTGATATATATATTTAAATATTGACAATTATATATTATTATGATGAAATAAATAATCAGAATGCAGTTTAAAAAGTATATTTTTTATTATACAAGCCGACGTTTCGGCTCAATCATGTGAGCTATCATCAGGGCTATTTTTGTTCGATGTGGTGACAGAACTAAACTAAATTTGAGTTCAGTCACTACTTGGAACAAAAATAGCCCTGGTGATGGCTCACAAGATTGAGCCGAAACGTCGGCTTGTATAATAAAAAATATACTTTTTAAACTTTATCCTAATTATTTATTTCATCATAATAACATCACAGCTGATCAAGCAACATCAATAATTCATTATATATTATTATTAAAATTCATGTGGTATGGCTTTAATGCATGTAGCATGTTTCTCTAATAAATGGTCCTTATATGGTAACCCCAATAAGGATCGTTTATTACAGAAGCATGCTTCATGCCTTAAAGGCATACTACATGAATGATAACAATAAGTTTATATATTCATTTAATTTTAATAAAATTTAAGTATTAAATTGAATAACAATATATAAACAAAACAACCGAAAACAAAACTGAATCAAACAAATAAATAAACTGCAAAATAGAGCCTACAGAAATTACACTGCCCAACTCTGGTCGATGAGTTGAAATCTACATTTTTAGTAAATTTAAGTGTCTGTCTTAAATTTAAAAAACAAATTTTCTTCCGTTTCAGGCCATTGTCTATTATTGAGAATTATACTTTTTATTAAACGAAATCGTTTTCTGTCAAATAATTTACAGTCATAAGGTATATATTTAAAATTTTGAATTTGTCCGTCTTCACAGCATAAGTCGAATTGTTTTGTGTTATCATACTCTGTCAGCAGTTGTGTTAGTTTGTAATTATTGCTGTAAATAATATATATATATATATATATATATATATATATATATATATATATATATATATATATATATATATATATAAACAGTAGCTCCAAAATGTCGGTGGTGTACGCAAAACATTAGTATATTTCGATGAGGAGTTCCGGACCACAGAATATGTAATTAAACTCTATTCAATATTCTGTGTTCCGGACTGATATTTCGAAGTCTTTCAAAGGGATGTTGTCTTAGGAGTAGTAAGACAACAGGAAGGTATGTGGAGTCTCCCCCTTTATTAATAATATATATATATATATATATATATATATATATATATATATATATATATATATATATATATATATATATATATATGAAAATTTGTGTAGTAGGTATTAGCTGAAAATATCAATGTATTGGGACCCTACCTTTAATTATTAAAGAGGTTATAATCTAGGTGTTCATTTATTGAGAGTCAGTTAGTAGTGAATATTCATTAAATATTTTATTGCTAATTGGAGACTTTAAAAATAGATTTCATTATTTCAGTGAAACTTGATTTGAACTTCTCTAACCTAACCATAAGGCAGACTTACAAATCGATTTTTAAAGTCTACAACTAGCAATAAAATATTCACTAGTAGCTGACTCTCAGTAAATGAACCCCTAGGTTATAACCTCTTTAATAATTAATCAACGGTACAACTGTAGATTTGGGGCGCGTTATCACTTGTTCATTCCGAGGTCTCCCGAACGTTGCCGGACTAGCACACTCTATCGTCATTTGTGCTAACTAACTGCTTTGGATTCAATTGTAACATTCGTATCCATTGGAATTATTAAAATTGTTCCTGATTTAATTAGATATTATTTAAAATTACTAGTGCTGTCGACTTCCGCTCATTACGTTCGCCCAAGAACTGAACAAAACATCAACGGATCCTTTTCAATTGAGGTCGGGGCCTTACCGTAATTTCAATTATTACTGCTTTAATTAGATCACAGCTGTCGACTTCCGCTCGCTACGCTCGCTCAAGAGATAAATAAATCCCAAAAGTTCCTTTTCAGTTGAGGTCGGGTCCTTACCGTAATTTAAAATATCACTCCTTTAAATTATTACCAAAATTTGGCCAGATCACCGGAAGTCGACAGCACCAGTAATTTTAAATAATATCTAATTAAAGCAGGAACAATTTTAATAATTCCAATGAATAGGAATGTTACAATTTAATGCAAAGCAGTTAGTTAGCACAAATGACGCTAGAGTGTGCTAGTCCGTTCGAGTGACCTCGGAATGAACAAGTTATGACGCGCCCCTAGTCTGTAGTTGTATCTATATATATTTATTTATTTATTTGTATATATATATATTTTTATTTATTTATTTATATATATATATATATATATATATATATATATATATATATATATATATATATATATATATATATATATATATATATAAAACAGAGATAAAATAATAATAAATAAGTCTTGCAAATAATCGAAATAATTTATGCAACATGTTAGAGAACAAATCTTTTAAATGGGAAGAACTAAAAATGTTTAAATCGTTACCAATATGCTCATGTTAATGGAAGCCTTATGAAGTGGACTGAGGCGATATTTCTTGCAGATTTAACTGCGAACTTAAACGGATTAGAAACTCAAGAAGGTGCAAAAAAACAAAAACAACAAAAAGTATCTTGGATGTCAACTAACTTAAGTATGATTATCTTTGCTCAAAACTATTTTATTTTCGAAATTCCACGTAATTACACGTTTTAACCCCCCCCCCCCTCTCCTCCCCGTCACTTTACTCGCCCATATCCTGGGCAATGCTGTCACCTCAATTATATTTACCGAATACATATCACGCATTTCGGCCTTGTGGATCCGTCGAAATTTTTAGACTGACTCATCCTTCCTCGGACGTAATAATTCTACGTAACACTGTCTTTTCGAAGCCCTTAAGGCGTCAGTCCCGCTTCCAAGCGGTTTTGTTTTACAGTAGAAATTATAATAATTTTGTAAATTCTAAATTTCAAGTTCCTGGAAAGAAGAAAGAAAAATAATTTTTCAACTACGAAGTATGTTACAGACATTTATTACCATTAACCACGCTAGACCACGAACTGAGGGCAAAATATGTTTCTGATTTCAAGAAAATTTTTGATCATGTAGGCCGAAAGTACTTTCACCATAGACTGGAAATTTGAACGTCTGCCATCCTAGATGGATTGCAATCAAATTTTATAGGTCAACTATTTTCGTCACTTTTATTTTTTTTTCAGATTTTCCTCAGTGACTCCCTTTCAGTGCGTTTTATGTAAAAAAATTTCATTACCAATTTTAAAGAACTTTAAATTTTAAACAACTACTAAGATACGGAGCCGTAAAAATTTGTAAAATGTCAATAAAACGCAAAAAGTTAATGATTCCCTTTACCTTTTCGAATTATTAAACATAATAACTACAAATGACAATAATTATGAAGCTAGGAATTCAATTAAAATGTTAATAATGAAAAAACAAAAATTAATAACCAAATTTATGCTTCAGTATTGCCAAAGATTTAATATATATTTTAAAACTCCCGGGCATTAGGAAGGCGAGTAATTTTTTTTTCCTAGTCCCAACTGTCAACAAAGAATATTATTTCAGCGTTATGCGTCGTTTGCGTGAAGCTGTTCGTCTGAAACGGCCGGAATTATGGGCGAACAACTCTTGGTTCCTTCATCACGATAATGCACCGGTTCACACTGCATTAATTCTTCGCGAATTTTTTTGCCAAAAACTCGATTCATATCGTTCCGCAACCACCGTATTCGCCTGATTTGGCTACATGCGACTTCTGGCTATTCAGCAAAACTAAAAAGGCCAATGCGGGGACGCCGTTTTGACACGATTGAGGAGATAAAAACCGAATCGAAGAAGGTCTTGAAGGCTATACCGAAAAAAGACTATTCCGACTGTTTGGAGGACTGGAAAAAGCGTTGGCAAAAGTGCGTTTTTTATCGGACGGGGATTACTTTGAAGGGGATGAAATTGATTTGGAAGAATAAATAAAGAATTTACATTTTATAAACAAATTCACCTTACTTTATATATATACGAATTCTCTAATGATTAGTTTTAGGCCTTTCTAGTGTCATAAAAAGCTTTAGTAATTCGGGTACAATACAAAAATGCATTTATAAAAATGATTTGGGGTTAGGATCTTTTAGCTTATGACAGCAGTATAGTTTTGCTTAGTGATAATATGAATGGCATGAGATTATGCAACAATCTTGTATCAACATTTATCTTCATTTTATTTTATTTTATTTTTTTTTTTATCTTTTTCTCATAGATAAAATGAATTGAAATGCATTGAGGCCTAATACACTTCATATATATATTTTTTTTTTTTATTAAAATTTACTATACAAGTAAATCAACTATACTTAACAGTTAACTTACATATTTTTGTATTTATTATCATAAAATGTAAAGCATTTAAACAAGTACAACTAGTTTTTATCAAGCCTACCACTATCCTTTATTAGAGGGTGCACTAACCATAGTACCGGAGCAGGGGGAGGAAGGTCTATCCATACCCTCCATTCGGGTAGGGGGTCCGGAGATATTCTTTACTCTTCTAGAAATGGGGTCCGGGGATATTCTTTACTCTCCTAGAAATTTTTTTAAAGAATTTTTTTGTCTAAAACATATTTTAAACAATTTTTATGTTAAAATTAAATTAAAAATTTAACACATTGGGGCTACAAAAAAGTTTTAGTTGAAGATTTTGAACTTTAGTCAAAAAGCAACAATATGCATCAGAAACATGGGTGATTACGAAAAAGGGAGAAAAAAAGTTATCAATTGAGATGGACTTTTGGAGGCGTAGTTGTGCAATTTTCAGGATCCAGTGTTTTCCAAACAATACAATCAGGCAGTACTTACTAGAAGAAATGATCCTCTGTAGTATTGAAACAAAAAGGTTGAAAACGTTTGGCCATTTACAAAGAATGCCAGACGAACGGTGGCCAAAAATGATCTTCCACTATCGCCAGACAGAAGAGGCATAAAAGAGAATGATCTAAGAAGAGATGGCTGTGGGATGTGGAGGAGCGCATGGCTACCAGAGAGCTTAGAGATGGATACTGGAAATATCGCAAGAAATGGCAGGACCTTTTAGGAACGATAAATGACCAAATGCAAAAAAAATCTTTGAATAAAAAAGTTCTAAGCAAAAATTTTTTTTTAAAGTTGAATTTTTAACGTTCGCTTCTATCTACTGTTTTATAAGAGACATTTTTTTCTGGCATTATCAGGTGTCTATGCACTTGTGCCACAATCCTTGCGCATTCCTATGAATTCACTGTTGTAAATATAAACATATTGATAGAGTGTGTTGTAAAAGGAATTTTTTGTTTTAAATTTTTTTTATATCCCTTAATAAATCATGATAGTATTCTTTTGCTGATCGCAAGATAATTACAACTACGTAATATATTTTCCTCCACCTTGGTCTGTTGTTTCTCAATTTACTTACTTTTTCTGAGATAAATTTAGGTTTTTTAGATACTTTAAATTACTGATGGTAGTAATACTTAAAATCTTCATAAGTAAAGAAGACGATTATTTACACAACCTCTTAATCGGCATATGTATATATAGCTTTAATTTTTGTTATTCTTTTTTTTATTTATTTTGATGATGAGTATCTATATATGGCAAAGATCTTTTATGAAAGCACATTTATAGTGTAATACTAGAATTAAACCCTTTTTTATGGTTTTGAATTAAAATATAAAAATATTAATAAATTAGTATTTATACTATATATACATATATATTGAATTATGATTAACTATTCATGATTTTAAAAATTATATGTTTACATGAGAAACTATATTCATATCGAGTATAGCTAGACAATATTCGAGTGTTATCCTGGTCATTTTACCTATATTTCTGTTATGCTCAAAACTTATTTGTAATCCAATACAACCAGATAATATAATTATAATTAAACTCTGATTTCACTAACTATGTCTCATAAATTTTATTTTACTGCATTTAATATATTTAAACAGAAATAAATAATAAACATTACAATCTTTCTTTTTTGTTTTACAGAACCGAAATGGAGAAAAGCCTTCACGACAGAGACAGAGTGGGGGTGCAAGACTGTGTCCTCCTGGACAACTACACCAATGAAGATGAGTTCATCGAAAATCTTTACAAAAGATTTTCACATGACATCATCTATGTATGTATCTGCCGTAATTTTTTAACTTTTAAATTATTAGACATACTAGCAGACAGACAAATAATTTCTAGCTATCAATTCAGGTTTAAAAAATCATAATTGACAACACAACTACACAGAATGACTGAATACATATCAACAGCAATTCTTGATGATGCCAAATCATTCGGCAAATTCCAGCACCAAGGCTTCTCTTCAAGCTTAAGACTGTATTACCACATTACTACCTAATTCTTCATTATTTTCTCTTAAACAGATTTTTTTTTCTATATGATATGGCTTAGAGTTATCCTCAATTCGATCAATTTTAATTGGTGTAATTCAGGGATCAATCCTAGCTCCACTGCTATACACACACGCCATTCCTCGAAGTGCTCACACCCTTACAGCTACCTATGCAAACGACATAGCTATCATTACTAGACACGAAAATTCTACACAGGCATCACTTAACATAATGCCTTAACATAAGGCATCACTTTCAAAAAATACATGATTGGTGCAAACGTTGGAAGATTTGAATAAATTATCAAAAGTCCCAATACATCCCAGTTAATTGTATGAAAAATGAAAAAAAAAAAAAATTATTATTCTGGGACTGGAGTCCCTCTGGCAGTGTGGCCCGACAGAATATGATTTATATGCATATTTACAAGTTGATATTAGTGGTGATTACAGAAAAACAAAACAGAGAAACTGAAATTAAAAAAATATATAAATTACTAGAAAAATGGCAGAAAAATATTAAAAAACTGAAAATATAAGATAAGAGAAACTGCTACAAAAAACAAAAAAAAAATTAAAGTTTATCCCAATGATATTCATTACAGTGTAATGATTATTTTGATTGAGTGAGGAGAAGGTGATTTAAGAGGAAAGATTTGAACGAGGAGGCTGTTGGTGCTTGACGGATGGCAGGAGGGATAGAGTTCCTGAGTATGACAGTTCTTATTAGAAAGGACTTGTCAAACGCAGCAGTTCGGTAGAAGTCATATAGACGTGACCTGGTAGGATGGAATTGAATGGAAGATTTAAATAGAAGGCTCTGTAGGATATAAGTGAGACGCTGAGTTCGGATCAGCTGATTCAGGAAGGATGCAAGGAAATGCCGACAGCTGTAGGAAGGGTAGAACCACTTCAACTTGACATAATACTGAGCTATAAGCATATCTCTGGTGATACCAAAAATAAATCGTAATGAGCAGTTCATGAGATGTTTAAGTTTAGTTCTGGGTTCACCCGAGAGTCTACCGAAACACCATACAGACATATATACTCTTAGACCAGAAACGCCCTCCCGTTTACCTATACAACATACCGATCATAACCCATCTACTGGTTACTAATTATTGTAATTGACAGGTCTGGATTTATAAATAAAATCGAGCAAAATAATTGATAAAATTAACTTAACTTATTATGTAATTTAAAGAAAAATATTAGTCTTCTTATTTTAATTTTTTATTTTTTATTTTTTAAGACTTACATTGGAAATGTTTTGGTCTCTGTCAATCCATACAAACCCCTTCCAATTTATGGAATAGATGTTATGATGAAATACCAGAAAACTCACATGATTGAAAATCCTCCTCATGTGTAAGTACTATTGTTATTATTTTTTTTTCTTTCTGATCTAAACTTAAGCTTTGCATTATTAGTTCATGTTATTTACTTCAGAATAGTAACACTATGTTATATACTATGTTATAACACTATGTTATATACTATGCTGTATACTTCATACAATGCATTATTTTATATACCCTTAATTAAAATTTATTTATGATTGTATGGCATTAATAGTAATAATGAATAAAATCATTTAAGGAAGAAGTTGGTCGTCGGAGGGTGCGGTCAAAAAGTAACACTTTAATAAGTAATACTTATTTAATTTTGTGCCAACGTTTCGGCCTAAATTTTAGGCCATCTTCAGGACAAAAAGAAAAAGACAAAATAAAAATATTGAAAAACGACAGAGACAAAAGAAAAAAATAACATTAAAGCACATAATATAAGTGACTAATGAAAAAAATAACAATGTAAAAATTAATTGAAATTAAAATAATGCATTATTTACATAGGGAATAGTAAAATATAAAGTAATGTAAGCCCCAAAACAAAATTAGGTCAATTTAGGTCAAATATAGGTCAATTTAGGTCAAATATAGGTCAATTTAGATCAAATTTAGGTCAATTAGGTCAAAACAAATTAGGTCTTTCTTCACCATATAGGATTTTGACCTAACTTTGTTTTGGAGCTTACATTACTTTATATTTTACTCCTTTATTTTATATGTCAACTTTTTTAACATCATTGTCATCTTTTGCATAACTTGTCACATCATAACTCTCTCTATATGCTTTACATATTCCCAAATTTTCATACTAGTTGTCTTTTTAATTAATAGGTTTCATATATTTTAGTATTCCCTACGTAAATAATATATTATTTTAATTTCAATTAATTTTTACATTGTTGTTTTTTTCATTAGTCACTTATATTATGTACTTTAGTGCCATTTTTTTCTTTTTATACTTCATACTTTTTATCTTACTTGTAATTTCTGTTTTTATCATTTTTTACTGTTACAGGTACTGCTTCTGTTGTTTTTCAATATTGTTATTCTTTTTTTTTCTTTGGCAAACTTAGGCCGAAACTTTGGCAAAAAATTAAATAAGTATTATTTATTAAAGTGTTACTTTTTGACCGCACCCTCGACGACCAACTTCTTCCTTAAGTATTTATACGGTCAACCAAAACTCACTCCAATATAAATAAAATCAGTTAGTAAAATGATTTTATTCAATAAAATAAATTTATGATTGCAGTAACATTTTATACCGTATCAACTTTAAATCTCTTTAATTTAAATATTTAAACACTAAAATTTTATGAGCAAAAAAATAAATATATAAAAAGTAGTTATACATTAAACACTTAAAGAAATATGATAACACAAAACAATATAAATTCTTAACAAATGTATAGATTATAATCATGTTTTATGATTTCACTTATCTGTAGGGGTGATACATAGTATTTTTGCTAAATCTTAATATCTTTCGTTAACATTTATAATAGTTTGGATAATATATTCTGATTATTTAAATAAATAATAATCATATTTATATAATAGTTCAGCAGGCCTGACTTGTCATTTATTTTTGTAGACTATTCCTATAAGTATATGTCGTCATTTTATTTGATATCTTGAATTTTATTAAATGTTAATGATATAGTATTTTTCAATATACGGAATGCAAACAAAACATTTATGTTTCTTTCTTGTTTCAGATATGCCATAGCTGAAAATGCATACAGAGATATGGTTGAAGAAAATAAAGACCATTGCATTCTAATTTCAGGTACTCCAGATTTAATGTATAATGAATTTGTAATATTAAAAAAAAAAAAATAAATAAATACTTTTAGACCAGGTGTGTCAAACTCAATTAAAGCTGCAGGCCGTATCCTATTTACAAATTTTCTTAAAATAATATTTTTAAGTTAGGGTTCAGGGAATATGGACAGGATATTAAAACATATTATGTAATTGAGTGAATTTAGCCTGTGTCGATAATATTGCTTTGCAATTGTCTTTGTTTCAGAACATTATGGACCACAAAAAAATATGCCTATCTAGATTAACTGTTACTATATTGTAACTGTTACTATATTGTAACTGTTACTATATTGTCCTTTTTGTTGTATATATTATTTATTGTAATTATATTATCATTGCCTCTAATCTTTGTGAATCTGAATTGGACATTTCCTCATCTTATAAAGAAAATTACAGTTGAACTTAAATGGATCCAACTTGAAAAATGTTTTGAAGTATAGAAAAATTGCAATTTTCCATCACTAGCCTACTTATGTACTCGTATACATTTCATAATGAAAAGTTATTTTTGTTGCATTTGTAGTGCTGAAGGAATTTGCATATGGTTCTAGACATAATATTTAAATTTTATTTGAAGGTAAAAACATATTTATGTACATTAAAAATAAATCTTAAGCTCTGCCGTAAGATATATGTGGAATGTTTAAATTGTTTGTTCTATTAATTCATGTGCTTTTTTTATTATTTTAATTCCATATCAATATTAAATGCCATTCCTACATATTTAATTTTCAAATTGAAATTTTTTTTTTTTTTATAGTATTGAAATTTTTGATAAACGGAAGTTGAATAAATATAAAGGGGCTTAATTATATCATCAAAAAGAAACAGTGAAAATTGAAATGCAAATTTATAAATGTTTCACACTTTTCGCAACCTACAATTAGAATCACTGTTTGTTTTTTTTGTTGTTTTTTTTTAGTCGTTAAATTGTGGTTGTATAGCAGTAATTTATATAAGATATTATGCATCATTAAATATTTACCAATTATAAAATAATAATAATAATAATTAAAATAATAAATGGTGAAATGAGGAGCAATGCCCTTGTTGTCTTCATTGTAGCTTATAATTGAAGACATGAATCGAATATTGAGTTTTTCTTAGGAATGAAGGCGTTATATGCTTATAACATTATGATCCTTGTAACATTAACTTACACAATTCTCGTGTAATCACGTGATTTCTCAGTAGATTAAATAGATTAGTTCTTTAAATAATTACTTTGAAAAAACTTAATTAACATAACACCTGCATCTACTCACATCTTCAATTGTAGACAACTTATCGCCTCTTCATAGTAGAAGTTGCTTTATTCCAAAAATTAAATTTTATAGGCGAGTGTTTTTTAAATTGTTGTTATCGTTTCATAATGTGAATGTATAAACTAATTTTTGACTTTCTAGCTTAGGCATTATAGATAAGCATATGCGTTATTAAATCTGCAATAGTCTGAACAATCTTAAGTGATATAAAATTTAATTTAATAAAAAATAAAAACCCTGACTACGGAAATAACTTTTATATCTTACAATCCTATTCGTCCTAAGGAAATGATGTACTTTCATATCGACCTAAGTGCATTGGTGGATTGTTAGCGAAGTTGACACCCATGAATATTGAAACTTGGTGTTATGGTCAGGTGCCTTCCATACCCAAATGAAAATTAAGACTTAGTTCAATACATTAATTTACTTATCGTAGGTTTACATGCACAGATGCAAAGAGGTTTCTGTATTTTGACATGCATAGATGAACGGGACAGAATGCACTTGCAAGGGGGCCGTAACGCGTTGTGGAAGGCAACCGACTACTACACCCAGGTTCAATATTCATGAACGTCAACTTCACTAACAACCCACCAATGCACTTAAGTAGATATGAAAATACATCTGTTCCTCGGGGCAAATGGGATTGCAAGAAATAAAAGTTATTTCCGTAGTCAGGGTTTTTATTTTGAATTAAATTAAATTTTATTTTAACATTTTTAATTTTTCAAGTATTGGCTATTTATAATTTATTACCATGTGATCATGAACTTGCAAATGATATGATAAGAAACATCAACAAAATGCCTAAAATACTTGAAATATAATGAAATATTTTTTCCGTATTTTGAGCTCATAATATTTTCAAACATTCATGGGAACACAACGAATAAATTTGAGCCATTAAACTTGAAAATCGGTTGAGCCGTTCGTTCTAAAAATCATTAGATACCTACTAATGGTCAAGCTAAACAGTAGTTGGGTAACAAAACAGAAAAAGCCCAATTTGGAGATGGGATAGTTCTTATCCGAAGAGGCAATCTATATTATTGAAATAAAAAAAAAATAAAAAATTAAATATCAATTTTAGGAATAATCAATTTGTGAAACTTAATTTTAAAAATAATTTTTAGGTGAATCTGGCTCTGGTAAGACAGAAACTAGCAAAAAAGTTTTGGAATATGTGGCAGCAGTATCTAATCAGAACACCGATGCAAAAAATGTAAAGGATAAACTCCTCATGCTGAATCCTGTCCTAGAAGCTTTCGGAAACGCTAAAACCATTAGAAATGATAATTCGAGCAGATTCGGAAAGTACATGGATATTGAATTCAATTCTATGGTAGGTATTACATACTAAGTAGATTTAATTCCTTTCGAAATGTATTTAATTGCCAGCAACAGTAATATGTCTATTATTATTTATTTAGGGTGCACCAATTGGCGGAAATATATTGAACTATTTACTGGAAAAATCAAGGGTGGTACATCAACACAACGGAGAAAGAAATTTTCATATTTTCTATCAACTACTTGCAGGAGGTACAGACGAGCTCCTTGAAACCTTGACTTTGTCCAGAGACATCAATAATTACGCTTACTTAAAGAACAAGGTAGTTATTTTAAAATATTTCTGTAATAGTTCATTATAATTTTGCATGTAAAGGCCATTTTAAACTGTCAATAATATTTTGTTAATGCTAAAATATTTATTTATTTATAAATAAAACAAACAAGACATACTTAATAATAATTAATTATAATAATTAATAATTATATAATAATAATAATTAATGTATAAGGAATGTACAAATACAACTAAAAACAAATAAAAAGTAACTAAGTTAAAGTTCTTGATAAATAAATCATATATGGAATATTGCAACAACAGTAATAGTATCCATAAGATAAGAATAATTATAAAATATAATATAAGGAACATATAATATAAGAAGGAATAATATAACAATCTAAAATTTAACAGATTCTGTCAATGTTTGTACAATTTATTTTTTAGTTGAGATAAACTAAAATGAAAAAAGTCTATATTATCTATTGACATCCGCATGGTGGTATAGAAGGATCAATCTGATTGGTCAGTTGACATCCGCATGATGGTATAGAAGGATCAATCTGATTGGTCAGTTGACATCCGCATGGTGGTATAGAAGGATCAATCTAATTAGGGATTGATAAATTATTTGCCACTTCTATAAATTTGTTTTATCGAAAACTAGTTTCAAATGTTATACATTTATCCTCAGTTCTAAAAACATACAAAAAATTCAAAAATAAGCAATTCAAAATATAGTTTCTCTGTCTTATAAGTTGGAATTCTCTGTCTTTATATATAATAATAAGACAGAGAATTCCAACTTTGCAATTCATTTAAATGAAGAAAATCATAAATTCATCAAAGACTCAGGAGTTAAATTAATAAATCACGTTGAAAACAGCCTCAAATTAAATATATATGAAGCACTTGAAATAATAAAATCCTTCAAATTCAATCCACATTTTTGCTTAAATGACCAAATAAATATCTCCAATTTTCCAATCTTAAATTTATTTCCTTCTATAATAGAAAAAGCAATTACTCACCGGCATAACTGGAAAAACCCTGGCCCTTAAACCGTTGACCTATAAACATCCTACCTACTTTTCGTTCATTGTTAGTTCAATGCGAGAAGAAACCAGTACAAACTTTTCTGTTTGATATAATCCATTTAAACCTTGGTGAGTACCAACATGTATTTGATTTCTTGTATTAATTAAATTCATAATTCATAAACGTTTTATAATACTGATTTATATTGCATCTAATTTAATATTTATAATAATACCAAACTATATTTTGAATTGCTTATTTTTGAATTGTTTGTATGTTTTTAGCACTGAGGATGAATGTATAACATTCGAAACTAGTTTTCAATAAAACAAATTTATAGAAGTGGAAAATAATTTATCAATCCCTAATTCTATATTATCTGGTAATGAGTTAACATTATGCATAATTTTTGGTACACCTGAAAACTTAATATAATTCATTTTATAAGAGGTTTTAGAAAATTAAATTACTTAATTAATTCAAAGATGTAGATTGTCAAATAATTGCTCCAAGCCTTATAATTGTATAAATCTTTCCTTATCTGATCCTCATCCCCCAGGATTTCCATTCTTACTTTCATCTGTTCTTCTAATACCCTTCCCATTTTCAAATTTAGCCTATTCTACCATTTCTTGTCCATTCAGCTTCCCAAGAATTCCTATCTTTAATCATAATTAATAAATATCTGTATTTATTTATTTTTTATTTTTATTTTATTTTTATATTTATTGATGTTACAAGTTACTTCAATATTATTTATTATAATTTTTTTTAAATTTGTTATATTTTTATTTCTGTGACTTTAGACTCTGAAGCCCACATTTTATTGACTGTAATATTATTTTAAGGGATGTGTCCCGGAATAAATAAAGACGTTTTTTAATTTTTATGTATTATTAAATCCAGAAATAAGCTAGGGTACTATGAGTAAGTGGTGGAAACACATATTTTATTTAATCTTATTTTCCTAAGAATGTTTTTATACTTCGAGAAATATGCATCATTACTATAGAAATTTTAAAATAATTCTATTGACGTGCTTACAAATTTTTTTTAGGACAGTAAAATTGTTGGAGGTATGAACGATGCCCATCAAATGGGAGAAGTTTGTCATGCAATGCATATAATGGGCATAACCGCAAGGGAACAAGGAGAGATTATGGCAATCGTTGCGAGCATTCTTCACCTCGGTAATATTGAAGTAATGGAAAAAGATGGTGTTGCTCAGATCGTAAGCCAAGATCACTTACGATACGCTGCAAATGTATGTTTCTTTTTTTGTGTCTTTTAAATAAGTATTTTATTTCATATATATATATGTTTTTATATATATATATATATATATATATATATATATATATATATATATATATATATATATATATATATAAATTATACTGATATGGTAGACACTCTTTATATTTAATACTGTTGGTAGAAATCAATTAGATAGAAAAAATATATTGCAAGAAAAAACAATTTTTTTTTACAGATCAGCAAAAGAATAAGACACCATATTTAATTTTTGAAAAGTTTCTATTTAAATTATCTTTTAATATTATTAAACGATTATTACTAAAATAATTAAAAGATTATTATTATGAATATTATTAAAATTTTTACTTGTTTCTTGATGAAAAAAATAACAAATTCATTGTTGGTTTTTTATTTAATATAGAATGTAAAGCTTACTTCACTTTTAATAAAAAGTAACTGGGAGCCTAGCCATGCTCGGTAATTATTTTATTTTATCAGCATAGACATAATATAACATAACAGATAGTGCTCTTATTAGAGTATAGAATATACAAAACATTATTTAGTTTTTCCTTACATACATAAATAAACTATTTCTTTGCAGTTATTAGGATGTGGAGAAGAGGAGCTTAAACTTGCGTTAACTCAGAGAACTATTCATGCCAGGAACGAAGCACTAATATCGCCTCTCGATTTAGAAATGGCTATATATGCCAGAGATGCCCTTGCTAAAGCTATCTATGACAGATTATTTACGTGGTTGGTATCACGTTTCAATGAATCGCTACAGACCAAAGCGAAATTAAGTTCTAAAGTTATGGGAATACTTGATATTTATGGATTCGAAATTTTTGAGACGAACAGGTAATTTGTCAAAATTCATTCCGATTATTCATTATCCTTGATTTATTTGTTAATAGTTAATTAGTTATGACACAAAACTAATGCTTCAAACATTCCAGTAAAAAATATTCCGACTTATAATACAAGCACCTTGAAATGTTTCTAACACAACTTTACTGCAACTGTAAGTGAATGTACACGGACTCATAATTGATTTCATGATACTGATTACTAACAAATCTACTAAACAAATTTAAGGGACCAATTTAAACTTTTGATCTATTGGTTTTAATAATTTATTTAAAATATATTGTGTTTCAGTTTTGAACAATTTTGCATAAATTACTGTAATGAAAAACTTCAGCAACTATTTATCGAACTGACTTTGAAATCAGAACAAGAAGAATACCTCAGAGAAGGAATCGAGTGGGAGCCAGTCGAATATTTTAATAACAATATCATTATAAACTTAATTGAAGAAAAACATAAAGGTAATAACTATCATTAGATCAAAAATTATTATAAATAATTTAGTATATTTATATTATGACGAAATTCAAGAGGAAATAAAGGCACGGTTAAAGGTAGGAAATGCTTGTTATTTTTCGGTATCAACATTACTAAGGTCGTGCATTTTGCCCAGAAACTTAAAACTTAGAATATACAAAACTATTAGCATAAAATATTTGGTCCGAAAAAGGATTAGTCAACTGGAGAATTTAGGAGGTTACACAATGCCAAATTGTGGAGCATGCACCCTGTTGATATAATCGAAGTGATATCATTGCGGCGGTTGAAATGGGCTTGCAAAGTTGTTGGGCTCAGTAACGAACGAATTCCTAAAAATGTAATAAACGCTGAGCCGACTGGTAAACGTCCAAGGGGTAGACCGAAACGTAGGTGAGAGGATTGTATTAAGAGTGATCTAATGAATTTGGGTTTGGACGGTAGTCGGTGGACCGAGATTTGTAGGCAGCGATTAGTGGTATCGGCAGCAAACCTTCGGGTTCGCTAAGCCTTTTATTATTATTATTATATTTATATTATGAATCAGAACCCGCTAAGTCCATTTTTCTAAATTTTCAAGGACAAAAAAAACTAAAAAATATTGATTTTTGAACAAAAGAAAAGTTTTATGACGTTTTAAAAGGCATCTTTAATTGGGTTCTTCGTGTGGTTTTGAACCTGTCAATTTTCAATTTCAATGCATGCTTACATAAGCAGAAAATTGCTATTTTATATTGTACATAACAGGTTTTGTTTTGAAAGTCGACCCAAATACTAATTATCAGGTAGTTTTTTTGCTCTCTATCAAGTTTTCATAGTTTGAATTACTAATTATTTATTAAAGGTTTAACAATTTTCACATAAATACATTCATTCATCCATTTCAGTTTCTTTGGTATAGGTATGTGACTTATAGTTTTCTTTGTAAATAATTACTGCTGTACTAAAATATTATTGGGGTGAGTAAAAAAAAAAGGACCATTTCAAGGGTTAAAATGAAGTTTATTTTTTTCTTACATAAAATTTCTTCTAACTTTCGAAATACGTTCTATGGTTAGTTGCCATCTAGATGCCAGCTGTTCGATTCCTTGCCGGTGCCACTCTTTGGGTTTCGACTGAAAAAAGTCTTTTACTCCAATTTTTACCTCCTCCAATGCTTGAAATGTTTTCCTCTTAAGAAAGTGAGCCATTGCTCGGAAAATATAAAAGTTGGAAGGTGCAAGGTGATGTCAGGGCTATAGAGTGGGAGCGGTAGAATTTCGATGGCATCCATTTTTGCATAGTGTGTCGCGAAGTATTTGGCTGGGCATTGTCCAGCTGCAGCAAAACATTCTTCCTATTCACCAACTGTATCTCCTCTCCAAAACTTTGTGCATTCGTTGCAGCTGTTCTGAATAAAGCTCGGAATTGAGAAAGCGTCCTTCCGGCACAAACTCATTGTGGATTACAACTTCAAAATTCTAAAAAACTGACAGCATTGTATTTTTTTCAAATTGACTTCGTCTTGCGACTGGTAGAGCAGGCTGTCCTCAGTTTATCTACTGTTCTGATGTATTAGGGTTGCTCCAGTATATCCACTTTTCGTCACAGGTAACAATTGTTTTAATGAAACGTTCGTCACTTGGATTTTGAAGGAGCAAACGGTATGTTTCCAGGTGATGTTCGGCTTGCTATAAGATGAGCTCATGTGGAACTTCTCTACATGCTCTCTTCTCTTTTTCCTAATTGGTGTAAGTGACACTTGACTGTGACAAACCAAGTTCAAAGGATAGCTTCCGGTGGGATCATTGTGTGGGATCATCTTCAATGGCGTGTCGTAGAGTCTCGCTATCCACAACAGATAGTCCCCCTGAGCCCGGCTGCCTTTCCAAGATTATATCGCCACTTTCAAATTTGGCGAACCAAATTTTGGTTTTGTGGTTTCGGCGACTGAAGATTTCCTTTTGCAGTAATGTCGCAGAATTACTTGAATTTCATACCTCAAAGTCATTTTGATTGACAGAAAACCAAACAAGTACTGAGCCTCACAGAGAGACATTATGTTTACTCAATGATTCAGTATAATATAAGGAATAGGAAGATACCAATAACAACAACATTAGAATTAGCAGAGATGCAAGAAAAAAATAAACTTCATAATAACCCTTAAAACGGTTATTTTTTTTTTAGATCATGATCATTGTAAACATTGGTTAAGTTTTGTTTATGTCTTGATATTTTTTAAAACTAAACTTACAAAATTACAAAGGAATGCTGTCAGAGTAAAGAAAAAGTGATGAAATCGATTTATGTAAAAATTTTTAAATGAAGTTATTTTGTTATGCGTATTAATTTTCAGAGAGCTCATCAGGTCCATCTTCTGGTTAGGAAGATTGATTACTTTTTAGAAATTAGAAATTTATTTTTGGGTCTTTTTTCCAATCTTCATTACCTTACTACTTCGTTAGTAATGAATTCACGTCTTGTAAATTTAGAGGATTGATGGATGGTTTGAGAGGTGATTTTTTTTTTTTTTTTTATTAGTCAAAGTGATTTCACTCAGATGTCAATCTTTTTTTTGCTATAAAAATACTCTGACCAGTGTCATTACACTATGGCACTATCATCTACGGCATTTTTGCCAAAAAATAAGAAAGTTTGTCACTCTAGCTGCTGAAGAAGAAACTATGGATCTAAAGGGTTCTGATCTAAAACTTTCACTTTATGTTCAATTTTTATTGGTAACTACTCGTTTTTGATCGATTGCCTTTAAGCCATTGGTAAAGGAGCTTTTACACTCCACTTTTTTAAAATAAAATAAGTTTGGGCAAAAATTAAACATAATGCATTTTGATCCTAAATGACTCATGTATGCTATAATTTTGTTTTCATTTTCATAGATTATAATACAGCAAAGTATTTAATATTATTTTTTTTTCCAGGAATAATTTCGTTATTAGATGAAGAATGTTTACGACCTGGAGATACATCGGACCAGACTTTCTTGAACAAATTATCTGATAATTTATCGGGTCACAATCACTTCATCAACCACACGAAAGCAGAGAGCAAGATGAAAAAGATTTTAGGAAGAAATGTAAAATTTTATGAAAAAAATAAATTTATGTATTAGTTTTCTCCTTAAATGTTCTGGATTAATTATTAATCGCAATTTTATTTCAGGACTTCGCTCTTGTGCACTATGCCGGGGATGTTATTTATGATGTAAATGGCTTTTTAGATAAAAACAATGATCCTCTTTTCCGTGATCTGCGAAAAGTAATGTGTAATACTTGCAATTCGATCACCCAGGTATAAGATATATATATTGTTTTTAGAAAATCAGAAATAAATTCAAATTGATCGATTTTTCAAATTTTCTTTCTTTATTTTTAGGCTGTCTTTCTAGAATCCGAATTACAAAGTAAAAAGCGTCCAGAAACGGCAATTACGCAGTTTAAATTAAGTTTGAATGGATTAATGAATATTTTGATGACCAAAGAACCCAGTTACATCAGATGTATAAAGCCTAATCATATTAAAAAAGCAGGTATAGTCTTTAGAATAATTTTTTTTAATGCTGAATTATTTTTATTTTTTTTTAATTCATAAACTACCTAAGGCTTGTTTGCATGGTGACAGTTACCACAATAGTTGCAGCCATGACAGCAACTGTCGCAGCTATTGCCATCTTGTAAACTATAGGAAAGTTGCTGTCATGATAACTTAACTATAGATCTGTCGTACTATCAGGTTTGACTTGATAGTTGACAGTATCTTTTGCGACTGTGACAGTTGTCACATTCACTGCCACATTTATAAGTCTTGACTGTGAACTGTCGCATCTTATCCACTTATCAGCCTAACCTAATTTACTTATCAACTATTGGTGTGAGTATGGTTGGCCGTGGAAAATGTACGTATGGGAATCTTGGTAGGAGGGTGCGGTCAATAAATAAACACACAAATAAGAAAAAATTTATTATAATGTGTTGCCGACATTTCGGCCTAAGTTTTAGGCCATCATTAGGGCTAAGAAAAAACAAGATAACAGTAGATGTAACAACAGAGGCAGTATCAGAAATAATAAAAAAGTTAACAAACAATAAGATGAAAACATATAAAGTATAAAGAAAAATATGCTGATCATAATATATAATAATATAAATAATATAAAATAATAATAATATGAAAAATAAGGAATATAGAAGAATGTGCTAATGAAGTAAAGTATAAATAACGTTAATGAAGTATAAAGAAAAAAAAATGCTAATCATAATGTGAATAATAATAAGAAATAAAAAAAATATATAAATGGATATGGCAAAAAAGGTATTTAAAATTATTGTGAAAATATAGGGATATAAAATATAGAAAAAAAGATGAATACAATGAATGAAAAGAAAAATACAGTAAAATGCTAATTATAATAACACGAGAATGATAAGATTTAGGAGTATGAAACGTATCTCAAGATAATATGATAATATAAGTAATATAAAAAAAAGATTTATATATAAGATATAATGAAATACATGGAGAAATGCATGTAAAAAATAACAAAGTAAAAAAAAGTAGTAAGATATAAACTTATGTAAGCTTAAAGATAGAGTAATATAATCATAAGTAATATTCGTATATGGGGAAGAAAAATAAAACAATAAGGATAGACAAACAATTAACAGGATGGAAAGAATAACAAGATGGGGAAGGAAGGAGAAAAATAATTAATAATAAGGAAGGTCCTATCTGAGTGGCGTGTGGTATAACCGCCAGCCAACTGAATACATTAGAATTTTGTCATCGTATTGGTGGGACGTTATTTGTACTTTATTAGCATATTTTTCTATATTTCTTATTTTTAACATTAATTTTAACATATTATAATCAGCATATTTTTCTCTAGACTTTATATTTTTTCAACTTATTGTTTGTTAACTTTTTTATTATTACTGGTACCTGTGTAACTGTTGTTATATCTTTTGTTATCTTGTTTTCTCTTAGTCCTGATGATGGCCTAAAACTTAGGCCGAAATGTCGGCACTCATTATAATAAGTTTTTCTTATTTGTGTGTTTATTGACTGCAACTCCGACCAAGATTCTCCTACTTACTTATCAACTGTATATTTCGAATATTTCTGAACTTGAAATTGATTGTATCCAACGTTTTTGAAGTTATTTAAGTATTAGAGGAGGAATAAAAAAACTATATAATTTAGTTTCTATGGTGACCTACAAATTGTTTCTGTTCAGTCAGCTGTTCTACATCTGCCATTTTTCCAACTGCCACAATGTTTACTATTATTGCGTAAAGAAGGACATTGCAGCACTGCCACACTGTCTCACTGTTGGGATAGCACTGCCATGATAGAAAACTGTGACCTTGTGCCATGTGGAACAAGGCTTAAGTCTTGGAGTCAAAAAAAGTTATTTTTTTTTTAATTGTTTTTATTCTGTAACTTATTGAATGAACTAATTGCACTTAACTGTAATACTGAATTAATATGGCCGATTCACACTTTTTCAACTTAATGATACTAGCTGATTATATAATTCAATGCTCATATGAGTGGTAGATACCTACAAGCCTTTCACTAGAAACACCTGTGTTGTAGAAACTCAAAGATTGAAAAGATATAAACTGTACAAAAGATATTTATATTGCTCAATTACTTAATTTGTTTACATGAATATAAACTGATCTTTATGGGAAAATCTGTCCTAAAATAAAATGGGAAAATCTGTCCTAAAATAAAAATGATTTTTCATTTATTCATTCAATCAAACACAATTGGAGCTATATTTAAAGCAACTTGTAAAACATTATATGTTCTTGTTTGGATACCTTCACATATTGGAATCAAAGGGAATGAAGTGGCCAACCAAGCAGCCAAAGAGGCAGCATTATCATCATTGGAAATATGCAGCATCCACACTTCATCGGATATATGCAAATATCTAAAATACCAAGCCAAGATGGTCTGGGTCCAGCTTTGGGAAACCTCCGAGGGACAAAATAAATTAAAAAATATAAAAAAAGAATTAAAACCATGGGAAAGTTCAAACCGCAGAAGAAGTTGTCACCACTCGACTTAGAATTGGCCATACGCGACTTATGCACGGATTACTTATTACTAAAGACACAGCTCCCGACTGTGAAGTGTGCAATTTGCAGCTGACCATCAGTCACATTTCAGAAGACTGTCCGCTTCATGGCGGCTACTTTCAAAATCTAAGTATAGAAACAAATCTCCAAATGATGTTAGGAGATAGCATCACAAATACAGGAAAAATAATTGAATTCCTAAAAAAATAAAAAAAATATTTCCAACAAAATATAATGTAACACCAAAAGTGAAACATTAAAAACTAATAATGGACATTAAAGAACCAAGCAGTTGAGTGTCCATAAGAAGCTTAATCTAACCTAAAACACTGTCAACTTAGTATATTAATTTTTTATTTATACCCCTATAATCATTTAATATTGCTCCATTAATTCTTAATATATTAATGTGGTACAAGGAAAAACAGAAGTAAATTGTCTTATTAATTTTAAAATATAATGTTTACAGGATTATTTTCTCGGGATGTAGTAAGACATCAAGTGAAGTATCTCGGACTAATGGAAAATCTCCGAGTACGTAGAGCAGGTTTTGCTTACAGACGACATTATGAAGAATTCCTTTATCGTTATAAAAGTCTTTCACCCGCGACTTGGCCATTTTATAACGGTAATCCAAGGGATGGTGTTGAGCAAATACTTCTAAATCAATCGTGCACACTAGAGGAGTACAGACTAGGAAAGTGAGTTTTAAAAACTTATTTCATTTCTTTATTATATCTTAAGCTAGAGTTAAAACAAATTGAGTGAATATCCAGTCACTAGTTTTCATTTCAATTCAGCTACAAATTTTTACTTTATACAATGTCTAATTATAAATTATTTTTTAGAACGAAGATTTTCATACGATTTGCTAAAACGCTTTTCTATTTGGAAGATAAATTTCAAGAGCGTAAACACTCTTTGGCTACTTTAATACAAAGCCGCTGGAGGGGTATGGTACAATGGAGAAAATACAAAGCATTACGGGCCGCAGCCATTGTTATCGAGAAATGGACCAGACGATTTTTAGCGCAGAAACTTGCCGAAAAAAGAAGAAAGGCTGTCAGTGTAATTCGAGGGTAATGAATTGTACAAATTAGTATTTTTAAGTATTTCTAGACAAATTTAATTAGAGATTTGTCATAAATTGTACATAAATAATCGTTTAGTCAGGGAGTGTGGTAGCTCAGTGGGTAGGGCACTGTGCTACTAGTCACTAAGTCCGGGGTTGGAGACTGGCTATGGTAGATAATTAATTATTCTGTTATCAGCCGTGAATCGACCCTGGGGTCCGGAGATCCTCCTGGAACTCACCCAGCCTTTATAAAGTGGGCACACTTAGTTAGGAGAAAAATCTGGGGGTTGAGCGTGATTTCGGCCTAATCACCTCCTTGCACAACCATTGGCAAAAAAAACAGTATGGTTCTTACCAAATACTGAACCTAAAGACCCTTAATTGGTTGTAAATGATACAGGTTTTTTTGTTTTTTTTTCTCATTTAGTTTATTCATTTTTCCTACACTTTGGCCTAGATAAGGACTAACAGCGAACATGAAAATTAAAAAAAAAGCAATATATAGACAAATATGGATGGATGTTAATAATAATGAGTATGACTGAACGTTTACAATAGAACCTCTATCTTCTTCTTCTTCTTCTTCTTCTTCCATGGCTCTACAGCCCTGGCCTCCGCAACAACGCCTCTCCAGTCTTCCCTGTCAGCAGCTCGACCTCTCCCATGTCCGATTCCCATCCTCTGCAGATCGCTCTCCACAATAGAACCTCTATCTTCTTCTTCTTCTTCTTCTTCTTCCATGGCTCTACAGCCCTGGCCTCCGCAACAACGCCTCTCCAGTCTTCCCTGTCAGCAGCTCGACCTCTCCCATGTCCGATTCCCATCCTCTGCAGATCGCTCTCCACAATAGAACCTCTATCTTCTTCTTCTTCTTCTTCTTCTTCCATGGCTCTACAGCCCTTGTAGGGCCCTGGCCTCCGCAACAACGCCTCTCCAGTCTTCCCTGTCAGCAGCTCGACCTCTCCCATGTCCGATTCCCATCCTCTGCAGATCGCTCTCCACAATAGAACCTCTATACAAGGAAATTGAAAGTTTTGAAAAAAAAAATCGTTATAGAGAAACTGTTTCTCTGCTGTTTAATCCTTAAAATAATTCTGTTCCACATATCGTACAAGAGTCAAATATTATATTTATAACGTCAATTAGAATTTTGCAAATAGTTTCATTGGGATATAATAGATGGCAGCAAGGCTAGAAAAATATATTAAGGATTCTATACCACCGAACTAGCCGGTAGAGAAAGATTGGTACAACCTCTGTACCAATGGCCAGTTAACGTTTGTCTTCAAAATAGGATTGTCTGCATTGTTGCTCTCACAAAATTAAAACTCAGTCATATTAAATCATTTTAATTCTTTTACTCTAAATATTAAAAAAAATATGTAGCAATATTATTCTAAGCCATTTTTTTCTGATCAGATTTGTCGAAAGGATAATATTTCAATATTATCGGAGAAATAGACATTGTTTGGTGAAAAAACTTAAGTGAATCTTGGTAATTTTTTTTATTTCAATAATTTTCTTTGTTACTGTCATTCCAAAGTACTCTAATGTAATTAGTATTGTTATTAATTTCTATAATTAATTAATTAATATGTAATTTCAATATAGGTGTACTTTACTTCTAATTAAGTTCAAAGGTGTTCATAACACTATTAGAGTTATTAATAAATAGATTTTTTAAAATATGAAACATTTATTTACTTTTAAAAACCAGAAATGACAAATTTAAATCTCATCTATATTGTTGTGGTACACCAACTTGTGGTACACCAGTGACCTCGTAAGATAACGCTTTTTCATACGGGCACTAGTACATATGTTGTGTCAGCCTATTATTTACCAGTAAAAAAAAAATCATAAAAAAAACACAAGATCTAAATTAAACATTAGGTACCTAAAAGAATAAAAATATTGGTAAAAAAAGTTTTTTTGCAATGCTCAATAATTTTTCCCTATAAAGGGTTAAAAACCTATAAATTACATACTTAGATACATATGTACATACATAAATTTATCTCTAACCTTTATTTTTATGAATTATTATGGAAAAATATCAAGTTAGAAATAAATCAAAAGATAATTCAGTGGTACCTCTCTTTTCAATACCCCTCATTACCATCTTTAATAATAAGAAGAAACTGAACTTAGCGAATTTTTCCAGATAATTTAGTTCATTATATAGAATTTTTTTATTTGCTATGTAGAAACATTTTTATTTAAAAATTTCTTAGAACTTGAACAAAAATTCATTATATAGAAGTTTGTTATGTAGAGGTCCTATTGCAATTAAAGGAGAAGATTAATTCAGGGAGTAGTCAAGAAAGAAAATACACAGATAAGTGTAGCTTATTTTTAATGTATGCCGGCATTTCGGCCTAAGCTGCAGGCCTTCATCAGAATATTTTAAGTAAAGTCGAATTTCTATGTCGAACTTCCATGCTCACAGCAAGAAAGACAAAGTTCAACTGAATTTAAAGGAAAATTTCATTTCTATGCTAGGAAAGGTATACAGAGAATCTCACTCCTACAAGGTCCTCCCCGAATTTCCATTGCTTTGTAAAAGAGTGGAACTGTTTTTTTGTTTTTTTTTTCTTATTTAATTATTACCTCTTTTTATGAATGCAAACTAAGGCCTAGTTCGGACTATACTAGTATTTAGTCGAGCGACGAGTAATTTAGTAACTAAAATAATCGCTACTGTCAAAAAAAAACGTTTGAACTACAGTCAAGTACATAACTCAATTGAATAGCGTTTTAGAAGATGATCATGCTGCAATAAAATAAAGTGAATAAGCTAATAAAACATATTCATATCATAAATAAGGCTCCAGAAGTTTTCGTCTCCTTTATTATTATATATTTTAATTTATTTTTTAGCTCCTTTTAATAAATCAATCTGAAAATTTATTATTATTTTTAAATTAGTGCTTATAATAAAAGTAATAATATTAGTAAGTATAGAAAGTATAGATTTGTAATAAAATAACTAACAAAATTATACATTGAACTGATGCTTTTAATTTTCGATTTAATTTCCTTCTGATCAAATCCACATAAATTCACTGTATTTTCCAACTCCATGTATGAAAATTGCTTCATTTGTTTGGTATTATAATTTTGGGACTTAATACTCCACATATACTCACGTTATAAATATTTCAAAACAAATTTTTATTTATTGAGCCACTGACCAAAAAAAAAAAATAAATAAATAAATTAGAACCTGTGTAAATAATTTCACTCAATCACTTACTAAACTACTACAACAATTTTTTTATTGTTGAGGCATAATTAGCTACTACAATACTCGTCATTCGACTAAATTACTAGTCTAGCCCAAATTAGACCCAAGTGCCCTTTTCGATGACAATGGCATTTTATATTTTTTTAAATGTGACTTTTACTATATACAGAAAATAATGTTCTAGGTTTATTGAAGGGTTCATTACAAGGCACAATGCAGCTACGGAATTAAATCTAAGATTTATTCAAACAGCGAAAAAGCATTATCTTTTGCGTTTGTCGCAGTCATTACCCAAAACTGTTCTGGACAGATCCTGGCCTAGCCCTCCTGAAGTCTGTGCCGAAGTGAGTTTTTGATAAACCGATTAATTTTTTATTTATTTTTAAAATTTTTTTTTTAATATTGGTTAATATTTTTCATTTTAGGCTTCTGAAATTTTGAGATGTATGTATTATCAGTGGCTCGCTGGAAGATACTGTAAGTCCATTACTCCGGAAAGGAAAGCTCAGATGGAACTGAAAGTGCTCGCTGAATGCTTGTTTAAGGGTAATTTTAAACATGTGATTGCATGAAGTTATGGAAATATATAGGGTGTTTCGTTTCAAAAAGTTACATTCAATTTTTTCAATTATTAATTTTTCATATGTTTTTAATGCAAGATTTAACCTATTAGACAAAATATTTTTAAATTTGTCTAGATCCTTGAAAAAAAAAATGCTAAAAGATTCTATATCTTTACAAAAACCATTCAATGCAAGCATGGGATTCAAGTTTATGGGCATTTAAGCCCGTCTTTAAATTAACCATGTCAGAATCACCATAGTTTGATTGTTCACTCAGAGAGACATATTAACACTCATCAATTGACATTACTGCAGAAAAAAGGACCGTTCACTTTAAGACTTTTATCATTAGTATCTCGATTATCGGGTTTAGTCGGGGTGGCCGAGCGGGTTAAAGCACTTACTCACAAACCCAAAGGTTGTGAGTTTGAATTTTTAAATAATGAATAATTTAATTAAATTAAATAATTCAAGCAATTTATGGCCCTCTCCCAAGTATGTGAGGCCTGTCATCCTACTGGAGGCAACTCACAAAGGCCGGGCATAGGAGTGATGAGCCTACCCCGTGTACCTAAATTGAGAATCGCGGTGTGGTCTTCCATGTATGAATACCACATCGCGCGGCCAAGGATCTCCACGGTCTACAGTGCCAAGAGAAAAAAAAATCTCAATTATAGGCAGTTACAGGAAGAGGGTAAATGGGGTGACCGTCCAGGGCCTCGCCTTTGGGGGACCCCCTGGCATAGAAAAATTAAATAAATGACTTATACATTTCAGACAAATTTGCAGTTTATATTAAAAATTTCCACTGAGCTCCTACACCATCTACAAAAATTTAATAGCAGAATTATAAAATACAAATGAATTCAGTTTATTCGGTAGAGTTTAACACCTAACTATCTAATCGAGGGGCCCCACACTATACAAAAATTATATAAATAAATATTTTATATAAATTATAAAAATACTGATGAATTTCCAGTTTATATTTAAGATTGCCTGTGGGTATCTTAAATGCAAAATTATAAGCTGAATACAGTAAAACTTCATTGTAATATTCCCGTTTATAACGATTTTCTGGCTGTAACGCTCTTTTTCCTCAGTCCCGGTCCCAATTAGTGGTTTTCCTATGAAATTTCATTCATAATAACAATCAGATATCCCAGCTATAATGCTCTGAATGATTTTTTTTTCTTTAAATTGTTTTACATTTATTTTTTTATCAAAACTTCAACTTCAATATGATTGAAGTTCTGAATACAGTACCGTAAGGAAACAGTAAAGCGGTGAGAAACAACAGTCTAATCGATTCCATGAACATAATTTCTAGGAATGCTTAGTTTTTGTTTGGATGAGATCTTTCCATGAATTAAAAGGTTGTCAATTTTACGGAGAAGATTCCGATTTTTGTCTCGGCTTCTTTTATTTCACGTCCAGAAAACATGTTAAGAAAATATTTTTCTATAAAAGAAAAAATTATTCAATTAAACAGTTTCACAAATCTAATTGAAATCAAAAAGATTGTGTCGTGTCTAAAAACATGAAATGAAGAAGAGGAAGGAAATAGAATGGAACCAGTAAAAACAACAAATGATTTGAACCGGTAACAAACGATATATATTTTTCATGCTTTCTAAACTTTTGAACAAATTAATAAATAAGAAAATACTATTTTTAAAAATACTTTCTGTTGCCTTAAGCCAAAAAAAAAAAATCGATGATTACTTTAAACTAGGAAAATAAAAATGCAGAAATAGATTTATATTAGATAATTAGAATTAGATTTAAATGCTCTTTTTGATTTATAGTTCAAATAAATTAAAACAATTTTTTTTTAGTTGTTTTTTATGATTTCCCGGTTATAACGTTTTCCCGGTTATAGCGCTCTTTTTCTCAGGCGAGAGCGTTATAAGGAAGTTTTACCATACATGGGTGTTGAGAGTAAATTTAAAATTCTTTAAATTTTAAAATACTTAAATGGCATTCAATGCTACGATTTTGTCTCAGAATTTTCAAATTATCCCCGTAGAGGGCTCCCCGACCCTCCTTCTTCTCAGGTTGGTATTCCCAACCTCCCAAAGATCTATAAGCATTCTTTGAAGTAACTGTTGTGTTATTTGTTTAAAATTTATGGCTATTACTCAAAACTTACTTAATTATTTTGGAGCTACAACGAGCTACAAATTTCATTATTCAACTAAAAAGCATAAAAATAATATTTTCTCATTAGATTGATTTTTTCAAAAATAGAATGGTTTTTGATTACCCTTGAAAAATGTCTAAAATGGAGATGTAACTGGTTTTGAAACAATATGCTCCATAGAATACATGATAATAAGGCAATCTTTGTACTATTAAAATAGAATATCTAAGTTGTTTTAAACTAATTGTTTCTTTGTATACTGATTTAATTATTATTGTTTTTACAGATAAGAAGAAAAGCTATAGTTTGAGTGTTCCAGAACTTTTTGTTGAAAATCGTTTGACAGAAAGTGGCAATACATTACGAAAACAGTTCTTTATAAACGAAGCAAGTGGGCAGAATTGCAAGGTTCGTATTGGCCCTTTATTAAATAAAATATCTCATAAATCTCACATCTTGCTCAAATCTCATTCGTAATGTTTCTTGCAGTATGCGACATTCGTTACGAAATTCGACAGGCATGGTTATAAGAAAAGGGACCGTATCCTCTTACTAACCGAGAGTTTCCTATATCTGACAACAGCAGGCGAAAAGCAAATGAAGACTAAACATAAATTTCCGATAGACAGCATAAGTAAATTAGAGATAACCTCTGAAAGAGATAAGTTTCTTTTAGTGAGGGTTTCACAAGAATTAAACAAAGAAAAGGTAAATGACATTTTTTATTTATTTTATTTTATTTATTTTTTTTTTTATATTTTATTTTTTATTTATTTTGTTTGTATATGTTTATTTTTTTTATTTTTTCTGTACTGTTGATCTATATATGTGTGCGTTCAAATTTTGATGTTTGATTAGTTTCATAACTTTTCCAGTTATCTAGAGTTTGTATACTGTATTAAGAAAGGGTTGATTGTTAACTGGAAGGGAGAATTATGGAGAGGTGAGAAAGTTGTTGGATAAATCATTTCTCTCTCCTTGAATGACACGAGAAGTCGACTTTTCATGATAACATGAAGTGTCGACTTTGTAAGATAACTTTTTTATAACATTAATGAATTTTATCGAATTTTCTCATTATCTATCCGTTCTTTCTCTACCAAGTTATCCATACCCGCCGTCCATCATACATTCAATTCAAATCTTCTGTCCACTCCTGCCATACCCGTTCTCGACCTTCAGATTTATATTAAGCGGCCCACCGATCTGCAGCTTTCGACAGATCTTTTCTTATTACATCCTCATCCTTATGGAATTCCATTCCTTCTTCCATCCGTTGCTTCAATATCCTTCCCATCTTCAAATCCCACTTACTCAGTCACTTCTTATCCATCCAGTTCCAAAGGAATTGTAAATAGAGTTTCTTTCACTTCAATCAAAATTTGTAAATATGTACTAATAGATTTTGTACCTTGTTAATTATTCTTACCTCATTTTGGTTTATTATTTTCAATAACAGACCTTTGGAATCGACCAAGGAAAAATTTTTTGTAACCCCTCTCAAAATTTGAGGTTTTACGTTTCAAGATATGTAGAATCCAAATATCAAATAAAAAAAAATCCGCCTGTCCGCCGTTCGTTTATTGTATTTAAACAAAAGCTGATAAAATTCCGTACAAAACGAAATAAAAATCATTTGAATCAGACCATTATTAGCTGAGATATAGCGTAATGAACTTCTTAGACTGATTCTCCGGGCGGCTAGTCATCGTGGCCCTAGGCCTTCTGACTTATCTATTGGGCTTCTAACTTCCTCGTATCTCTCTACTTCATCCTTTCTTGGATTATTTCTGCACTTCCTTTAGCTTCCTTAGTCTTTCCTTTTTTTTTTTTCCTACTGAAGTGCACATCAAATATTTTCTCTGTATCATTTTACATCACAGCCTACTTGTATTGATATAGTTTTTTAAATTAACACTCCCAGTTCGGCACTCTCACGGCGATCATCTTGTGACAAGCTTCAAATTTCTTTTCCTTTGGTGCCTACTGCTTAATTTTTTTTACTTGGATAGAATAGATATTTTTGAAATATTACTAAGTGGAAATAATAAACCATTGTGTAATAATTTGCAGTGTTTTTAATTTGTATTATGTTTCATTAATATTAGAAGGTTGTATATTTTTTATTTAAAGGACTCAGGTCAACAATACAGATTTCATGCGTTAAATGTTACTGGATTAAACTTGTTATAATTTTCACTTCTATTTCTTTATTGACTTTTTTATTTTTGTTATATGTTAACACGCTAACATGTTATATGTTAACACGCTAACATGTTATATGTGTTCATGCTATTCCATCTACTCTAAGGCTCTGAAGCCCACCTATCATTGCCTGTAATTGTTATTCTAAAGTGATTTATCCTGGAATAGATAAAGAGTTTATTATTATTAAAGAGGACAAAAATCCAAATAAAGATACAAAAATTATTTTTAGAATAAAATCTGAAGATTCCAAAAAGAAAGCTTTAATTCTCTAGAGTAGCAGTATACAACTAACCAGTCAATGTTACTGACAGACTTCAATATTTGAGCTGTTTATTTTGATTGTGGCTTTAGTCCATTTATTAGTTGTTTGTTGTTAACTGTGATAACATGTGACACTTGAAGTAAGCTGTCTTTCAAAACATTTTTCGGTTAAGTATATTTAGAGTTTACAATAATATTGGGCATGTAAATTGTAGCTGTTATTGTGATAGATGAAAAATTTATCTTGAAAGTGTCTTAAATCCAATACATTATTGATAATGTCATAAACTGTTGATTTTCAAATGCCTTAAGGCAGTGAGGTTGGTAATTAAAATTAATTGTTAATTAATTAGTATAATAAAATTAATATTTAAACAGTTAACCTTAATTTTTCGATAGTTGCTTTAGATGAAAATTTGCAAGGGGAATGTACAGTGTTCGTTGCCGATTTCAATCAAAATTTTTTTGGTGATTTACATAAAAAAAAAAATTGAAATGTGCTTGAGTGTTTCATCCAGTCGGCCCTATGAGATTAGAAGAAAAAAAAAAGAAAGAAGAAAAAAGTGCTTTATTTTATATCTCGAGTTTGAAAATTATATCAATATGGTTCTTCCACCAAAAAAATTTTTTTTTCAAGTACAGTAGAACATCTATATATCGAACATGAAGGTTACTTGAAAAAAATTTGGTATATGGAAATTTCGATAAATAGAAATATTGAAATTTTTCACCTTTTTCAGCCTAAAAACAATTAAAGCTATTATATAGGGTTAAAGAAGTATCAAAGGCAACTTTTTGGGATTAATGATGTAACAAAGGCAATTTTTTAGGGTTAAAGAAAAACTGAACGATCAATAACACTTACTTGAAAAATTATACAAATTACATTTGTGATTGCAAATTTTTTAGAAATTTTCATTTATAATTTAATAAGGGCATGTATTAAAAATATGCAAATATACATAAAAATTCATTTATTTTTGTGCCAAATAGCTTCTTATGTCTTTTTGTGTATAATTCATAACGGAAGTCATCTTTAGGAGTTTAAAATTGAATTTAAAATGAAAATTTCACTCTATGTTAGAAAAGAGATTCATAGAATTTAGGTACTCCTTTGCTTCTTCTGAATTTCTTTCGCTTTGCAAACCAGTGGAACATTTTTTTTTCGTATTTATTATTACTCATTCTTACTTTTTATTACACAAGGGCTCTTTTTTATTACAATCACATTTTATATTTTTTAAAATTGGAATTTTTTGTTCGATATAAAGAGGTTTGACTGTATATTAAAGGTAATACACAAACATTTAAAAAGTTATTGCTTTTTGGTCAAATAAATTTTAATTTATACTGTTATATTATGTAATTTATATAGTTAAAAAATTTAATAAATTGCATAAATGATGTTTTTCAAGTGTAGTAATGAAATATAAAATAAATTTAATATTTATTTTTCAATTTGAAGCTTTTTAAATTATATCGAATGGACTTGAGTTGTTTCAAATTTTAGGTTTATTTTGGAAGTGGCTTAATGTCCATTCTTGGTTAGAAGATACATATTATTCTCTTAAGAATTGCTATTAGTTTAATAGAAAATGTAAATTTAACACTTTAAGATACACATAAGGAATACGATACATTGGTATCCTATATGTTTATTTTTAATTACAACGGACTTAAGCCAATTTCAAAATAAATGGATCATTTAAGCCTTGGAGATTTTTTTTTAATTTTGTGTAATATTCCATGAAGTAATTTTCTTCTGCTAATATTATGTTTTATTTAAAACCGTTTATCACATTTTTTTTATTATTTTTTTTTCGACGTTTTCAGGAATTTTCCCATCTTCAGGACAAGTCACATACATCGTCCGCTCATATCCTAATTTATTATTAGTGAATGATGCATAAGAGTGTTGTCTTGAAGATGGGAAAATTCTCCGAAACTTAAAAAAAAGGTGATAAACGTTTTTAAATAAAATGTAATATTAGGGGAAGAAAATAATTTCATAGAATACTACCCATAATTAAATTTAAAAAAAAAATTCTTCCATAAATACCAAAAAAATAAAAAATATTACTTGGAGGATTTGTTTCATCAATCAAGAAATGGATAAACATTAAACTCCTAAATTAAAGTCCTCCTCTAATTATTGTGTCATAAATAATTTAGCAATTAATAAATTGTTATTGTTTGTATTTTATTAATGCCACTCCATCCCCTCCCCCCAAAAAAATTAAATGTCAGTGATTCAAACAGCTAATAATATTCAATTTTCTTCTTTTCTAGGGAGACCTAATTCTTGAAGTTCCTCACCTCATTGAATTCATAACGATTTTTGTCGACATTACAAAAAATCTAAACATTATTAATATGAATAATATAAAAGATGGAAAGTATGTATAATTTTATTTAATTTATATATTAATATTTAAAAAAAAATTATATATTAATCTTGATTTTTTCATATTTAGGATAATGCATTGTATTACTAATGGAAAGGAACGCCGTATTGATATAACTCTAGGCACAAACGGTCCCGATATCGTAAAAGGACAGAGTGGTCAACTGGTTGTCGTCGGTTAATACCGGAGTAATGTCACAGAATAGCTGCTGTTCTACAAATAATTACAAATACAGTGTCTGTTAATATGATTGCTATAAAATTGTGATATTTTTACTAAGTCATCAATGATATCTGTTTGAAAACTGAAAAAAAAAAAAATTATAAATAGTATTTTATGTAAGTAATGACAATTGTAAATTATTATTTAACTACTTACTTATGAAGAAACGTATGAATGTGCCATTATGAGCAAAGTTATTATATATTTATTACTTTTATTGTAAAATTACTAATATTTTTCAGAAATTTTTATTTTTCTGTTTAATTTTTTTCTACTCTGAGATTTTGAAATTTCTCTTATTTAAAATGTATATTAGTTTTAAATTTTAAAAAGTATATTTTTATAATTTATTTTATGAAAGTTTAACAGAGTGCACATTTATATTGTATATATTGTAAAAATATAATAAAACTTTGTATAAATATGTTCCAACTTTATTTGAAGATTTTTATATTCTTTTTAAAGATAATTAGTTTGTTGTTTTGTTATTTTTACGTTTGTTATTCAAGAAATAACTCAAATATCTTCAGGAAGTTGAGTGTCCTCAGTTCTACATTTTGGCCACAAAAATAATAAATTAATTTTTTACATTTTTATTACTTATAATGACTGGTTGACAATTATTATATCTATTTGTTATGAAATCCCAGAGTCTGTGATGGCGGAGCGCTTAAGCCTGGTTTAAAGTGATAAGGTTCGATTCCCATCTGGGTCAGACTATATTTATTTGCTGGTAGTCCGATAAAAGAAATGCTTACAAAAAGAATGTTTGAATAGGTGTTGAACATTAGTTGTTGGAAAAAAATACTGATAAGCTCACTTGTGGGCTATTTTTTCACCACTCGTACCAGTACCTGTTAGGAACCCAATAATAAAAGTAGCACATCGTCTTATTATTAAATAATATTTCAACTACTAATTTTTTGTCCTTTGCTAAGAGGCGTCCTTAGAGTAGAGGCTTAGTGAAAATTTATAAATGTAAAGTAACACGTTAACATTTCATGTAAGTAGATACATATTACTTATTTGAATCAAGCTAAATACAAGGTTGTTACAAAAGTCCTTGTACATTAATTCATTTCTGACATTATAGTCTCCATTTGAATCCTTGTTTATCACTGATGTAAACAACACAATTATTGTTGTTTATTTTTACTAATCCTTTATTTAATTATTAATACCAACTGTGTCTATCTTTCATTCTATTTTATAAATTTCACTGATAATACTGGAAGAAGAATTGTTATTCGTGGTCTTCTGAGGCACTCCTGGAAAGTGCGAAGGCAGCTGCTGAGGAAATTTATGCAATGGAAGATGAAAATGTGGTGCATCGTAATACAGTAGCGTTTTGATTCAGGCGGTTCAATTCTGGCAACAGCAGCCTTCAAGGTAATGCTTTGTGTTTGGTGGAATTATGAGGATGTTTTGCACTTTGATCTGGTTCCAGATGGCAGGGCTACTGACGTTTAGCTTTACTGTGAACAACTCAAAAGAGCATATGGAGTTTTAAAAGAGGAGTCTCCTGCTTTGGTCAATCATATTAAAGTGGTGTTTCAGCAAGACAATGCTCCTGCCCATCGTTCACTCTTATTTAAAGAAAGATATACAAAGATGTAGAAAGATTACCCCACCCTCCTTACAGCCCTGACATTGCACTGTTTGGCTATGGTCTTTTATGGATAATGGCACATTTTTTGAAAGACTGGAACTTCAAAAACAACATGAATGTTAAATCAGGATGTGAGGAATTTTCCGCCTTGAAAACCTAGGACAACCAAATTCAACTTCTGGTAGAAAAATGGGTTAACTTAATTGGCCATGATGGCCTGTATTTTGAAGAATAATTTTAATGTTTAGATTTTATACTGAAATTTAAATATAACTTATTCTACACGCAAAGACTTTTGTAACAACCTAGTAGATTCATGAAATTGATTTCACTGCGACAAACACACCATAAAATGGATTTTGAATTAACATAAAAGAAGCTTAACACTTCTATTTATTTTTTTCTTAAAGACAGCTAATTCTTCATCTTATTATTATTATATAAAAAAATTAATAAAATTCAAGTCATTTGGAAATTTTCTTAATTTATTACGCCATCAAGCAATATTCTACGAACAATACAATTTTCACTTAATAAAAATATAAATATGTTATATATAACATAGTTATACATTTTAACTTATTTGTTTGAAAGATGTCTGAGGATGGCTTAAAGGCCAAAACTTAGCATACAAATGAAAGAACCAGTGGTGAAATATTTTCAGCCTTCATTTATTTATATAGTTGTAATATAACTTTTAATAGGTTACATATATTTGTACGTCTGAGGTAAACTGCCTTAAGCCCAATTTTGCTGATTTTGATTTTATTACCCTATTTCATTATCCTGGATAAGTATTCCAAGGTAAAGTATCATACATTAGCTAAAAGATTAATAAAGTATGCAGCACTTCAAATACAAAGATGGACTAATATCAATAACAAACAATACTGTGTGATCCGAAACTTCTTTTTGCTCTTCCGTATAACTTTAAACATATTATGATAATTTGTCTCTGAAATATGGATATTGATTCAATCCTCAATTTTTGTACCGAGTCATTTTTAGTAAATTTGAATTATTTTTCTTAAAAACACCATGTTAAGCAAGGATCCAGCTTACAGAGACAAAAAAAAGATATTTTAGTAATTAACAAATTCAGTCTTAATCTAACTTTAAATCAAAGAACATCCTGAATAAAGCATGAATGAAATTGAATTGTAAATTTTAAAAAGGGTTTACTTAAAACAGACTTTTAATTTTTTTTTTCATTCTCATATAGACCGATATTTTATGAGCGATAACGACTAATATCTGGTTGTCATAGTAATGAAATAAACAAAGAAAATAAAATCTGTTTAAATAAGTTCAATGGTTCAGTTTTTTGTCTTCAGAAAAATTTTAATTTTCAGAGATGAGCCTTATTCGAAATTCAATTATTAAAATTATTTTTTTGGATAGAAATGTTATTTTTTTTTTGTTGCTACAGGTCTTCAGGAAATTCATTTCAATCTTTTACGCAACGGGGACCAATTTTATAGATTAAAAACCAAATTATAACAGGAAAGATATTGTCATTGTTCGAAGTAAATAATGATTTCCTATAATAATGGAGACCAGGATCAACTTTGTTTACACTGTGTTCTACTAATCCATTCTTGAAAAGATTATGTAAAATAATTCTCGTATTATCAGTTTACTTTCGCATGATGGTATAGAAGGATTAATCTAATTAGTGATTGATAAATTACACAGGCCAACGATGAAAAAACTTTTGTACTGAAAATACTTTATTCCTATAGTTTTTAGGGTGCTGAATCCAAATATGGTATTAAAAAAGCTGTATCACCCACCATTTAAGAATTGTGATTATAAAGAAAATGATATGAAAACCTAGAAACAGTGTTAAATCGAATAGGCTATTCTGCTCATGGCTGGATGATATGTGGTGATTTAAAAATAACATACATGCTCCTTGGTCAGCAAGGTGGTTTTACCAAATTTCCATGTTTCTTGTGTGAATGGGACAGTAGGGCTAGGGATCAACATTGGTGCAGAAAGAACACCTGTGAAAATCTGGTGAGAAGAACATTCTAAGCAAGAACCTCGTAGATCCTGTAAAAACAAACCATGCTTATGATGTAACATAGTGTTTCATTAATTCCCCAGTGTACCGTATAGGGGTTTAGATACGGGTGGGTTTATACTATATAATACAAAGCATATTGCTGGATAACTATAGGTGATACAAAAAAACTAAGGCCAGATTTAGATTCAGCACATAAAAATCTAAAAAGATCAACTATTAAAGTTAAAAGTTTTCAAAAAAAAAATTTATATTGGCCTGTGTTAACTGCCACTGCTATAATTTTGTTTTATTGAAAACTAGTTTCGAATTTTATACATTCATTTTCAGTTCTAAAACCAAATAAAAATTTCGTAAAATGTATAATATATATAAAACATGTAAATATATAAAAACACGTCTAAAAATCTCGAATTGTCCTCTTTCTGGGTGTTTTAAAAACCATTTTCAATCTCTTGGCTTTTTCCTACAACTCTATCAAAATGTTTCCAAAACCATTCAAGAGATAGATTTTTAATAAGAAGTTTCTCATTATATAAAGTTAAAATAATCATTCATAAATAACGAAAGTTTTAACAGTTAAATAGCTTGAATGTTTGAATTACATTTTATCACATGGAAGATTTTAACCTAACATTCATCAAAGTTTTTTTGTTTAGTGGTTGATTAAAAATATCTTGGGATAGTTACTGTTCTCTTATTTTTACAATTACATCCACTGATTTTTAAATTCCTTCCAAACATTATATCCATAGTTATTTTTTTATTCTTACCTAATTTACTTTTTTCTCAGTCTCATAATGGGAGTATAAAAAACAAAAATAAAACAAATAAAATTAAATAAATAACATAACATATATATTTACATAAAAGATATACATGTAAAACAAAATTATTTTTTTTTTACATTATATTAAATAATAACAAATCATAAAGGTCAAGATTGTTTTGGAGGCATTTTATTCATTTCGGCATTAATATTTTTCTCCTTTTTTTTAGAAAGGTGAACTTTTTGACTATCGGTTGCTATTCCCCTAACTTGTTCTTCGATGGCTTTATTCACATTTTTTGTTATAATTTTCTTTAATCTCTGTACCTCTTCATGTTTTGCTTTTTTAGGCTCAATCGGACGATCTGTAACAAAAAAAAAAAAAAAATTATTTTTAGAATCAGAAGTTAATATGAAAAAATCAATAACTGATAAACTGCTTTTATTTTTAAATAAACTATTCCTCTGGGGTTTTCTGTTTCACTTTCCAATATGGTCTTTTCAACCAATTGAGTGTTCCAGTATTTCCAGGTAAAAGAGATCAATTAGGGTGATAATGAACTGATCTAATTATAGCCAGCTAATAAATTAATTACTTAAAACTTTAAACTAAGCTGGAGGCACATTGAATCCATAAGATAATATTTATGAAATAATTTTGATTATTTTTGGAAAAACTGCAAAATAAAAGACCTCGAACAGTCAGTAAATTAATAACCAGTTGACGTTATGTCAATTCAAACATCATCAGGACTAAAATGTAATAATTAGTTAAATCACATAACTGAATAATGCAAAACAAAATAATTAGCCAGTAGCTCCATTCCATATGATTGATTATATGAACACCAAAAAGCAGACAACATTAATCCATTTCAGGTCATCAAGAAAACCATATCGAGTATGAATTAAAAATAAAAACAATAAAGTGAATCTTGAACATGGCATTTTGTTGGATTTCACTTAAATACTAAATGGACCGGTTAATTTAATCAAACATGATTTATTTTGAACAATATTAGATTGAGAAAAAAGTTTAATTTTGAAAAATAGGACGAATTAGACAAGTAAAATGGTTAATTTGGCCAGAGAAAGGGTGAATTCAATAATTGTGAATATTTTGACAAAGGCTCTTACAATTTGGACTGCTTCAAATGTAAGATTATTAAGAGAAATATTTGTTTTGCTATATTAAAATGTTTTTGATATGCGTAATAAATATTTCAATGGATTCTCTCCTAAAATGTTTTTTACACTGACTATACCTGTTAGTTTCAGATTGCACAATATGCAGTCATGGTCTTAATTAAGTGTGGAATAATAAAATTAACACTCGTATAAAAAGATATACATTTTATATTATCTAAAAAGAAGCTTATTTTTTCCTTAAAAGGTGCAGATCATTTGAGGTAACTGTATTATTTTAATTAATTATAATTAATACTTATTATACAAAATCCAATAAGGAATCTATTTAACTGTTGAAGTTGAATAAATTATTAACCTTTTATAATGAAAGTAACATGATTCTGGCCTGGTTAATGCTATTGCAAAATTTAAAAAAAACAGAATAACATAGATTTTTCTATCCATACAAAAAATGACAACCTCAATATACCGACTTTGTACACTACTGCTCAACAAATATTTCTGATTTATTTTTCAAAAGTTTAATTACTTTATTAACTAAGTTGATAATCAACAGTTAATATTTGAAAGTAAAAATCGCAGACTGTCAGCTGATTCACACTTTGCTATAATAACTTTTGAATAGTTTAACTAAAATTCGGTCTCCATTACAACAAAAGTAAAAAAAAAAATGAATTAACAACAGCTGAAAAACCATTGATATACACGTCTGAAGAAAATCAACGATTCACAATCCCGGCTGTTTCTTTTTACAATTTTGCATTGCGATATGGACATATTGATGTATATAACTCAATTCCGGAAAAAATGGGACTCTTCCCCATTCTCCCACGGGCTCTCCAATTGATAGTATTCGATCACTCATATTGTCTACAGTTCAATCTTAAGTTTTATTAGATCAAACTCTGTTTTAATTTAAATTATTTTAATATATTAAGCCATCTTAAGCACATGGTAGCTAAAACAGGTTAGAAATTGACCCCTAGCATTCTATTTATAAATCTAAAGGTTAATTACTTAGATTAAAAATCTACCAAGTGATAAATGATAACTAAACTATAATAATAATATAATTTTCAACTACTTACTTTTTCTAGATTGTATTTTTGGATTAGGCCCTCTATTTTTTTCTGTTTTCTTTTGGTTGCCAGGAGCTAAAACTTTGGCTTTCCCTTTCCTAAATCCCTGAGGCATTTTCTTTTAGCAGAGAAGGCAGTCAACTGTAAATATAAGAGAGAAAACTATATTTATTCGACTAGATAAGTACAGCTTGCTATTTTGAATTCAATGACAAAAGCCACATACAAAACAAAGCACTCACAATCCAAACTAGAAGCCACGCCTAAAAATATCGGGAGGTTCCTTACTACAACGTCATCAGACGACTTTCGGACATAAATAACTGATGTCATACTTATATTAGGAAGTAAATAAAACTATAAAAATAAACGCTCAATTAATTTTTTTAATTTATTGAGTCTTCATTTTCTTAAGTTACATTTTCGTGAAATCTTAATACTTATTAAGAAAGGTCGTTAATTATTGCCACCACTTCGTCTTTATATCTCATAATTCTGATTTAAATTATATTTCATTAATTGAGCAAAAACTCAAAAAAATTGAGAGTATGTGCTAAAATATCTTGGCGTGATGTGTTTTTTTTTTTTAGAATAATGGTGTGAGAATTTATGTTTTTTTTGCCTGCATTTATGTGATCCCTTCTTTTTTGTTTTGATAATGCCTGAATTGGCGAAAAGTTGACTTTAATTAGATTATACTATAATTTTAAAGAATTAAGGCTTAGTTTTTGAAATATTTTAATTATACTTCACATTTTTTAACTTTAGAATCGAACTAAATATAAATAAACAAATTCTGATGTTAAATCACTGATGCCTAAAATCAAAAAATCGTTTTTGGTAAGGTATTGTGTAACAATTATATGAGTTTAAAATCACATAATTTATAGTGAAGCTAATTTCAGTAGTTTTTTTTTTTCAAAGTCCCATGGGATGTGGGGTTGATATTCAGATGTTGATAGAATGGTTTGGTTCGAACTATTTTGCTGGATGGAATGCATTTTAAGAGGCATCTAATGAGAGAAATATCAGCATGTTTAAACTATTCTATCGATGGGGCTCACTAGTTGTATTTTTTCAATCCAGTTATCCTCAGTCTAATCTAAGGCTTTTTACATCTATTTGCCACCAGGCCAGAGTCCTGAATAGTGGATTCGTTGTGTGTTGGAGGCTGCCGAAATACTTAATAAATTTGATAGAGCCCGTTTCTGTCGGTAGACGAAGGTCGTATGGAGTAAGTCTAATTAACATCGGCGCTCCATGAAGGAGGGCCAGTCTTAAAACGCGTTTATAAATTAATAATTTGAGGCGGAGGGATAGATTTGGCGTTGTCAGTAGGTGGATTGGTCTATAAGACTTGGTCTTCACCAACCCGATCTTCTTGTGGAAATGGCGGAATAGTGTCAAGTGCTGTTTGCTTTGCCTATTTATTTTACCCGCTAGCCTATAGACCTTAGGAAGAGGCCGCTTGTTCTTCTGTAATTTTGAGTTGTGCTATTCCTTTTTATATATTAGCCAGATATTTATTTTATCTCAATGAGAATGAAGAAGAATTAAGAATTAATACATACATATCACAGAACACATTATGAGGTACTCATGGATAAAGTTACTGTATATTTCAATATTGCAATATATACTTGTGAGCAGGAATTTCTAGCCGTTGAAAGAAGAATCCTCTGACGTTTTATAACGGAAGGAAAATGGAAAAGGAGGGTAAACGGATAGAGGATAAAAGGAGGATAAAATGAGCTGTACTTTATGCTTAAGGAGTTCTGTCATTATAGTTCCAGTGATGACGATTGTATGACTGAGGTTGCCAAGGCACGTCGTCAGGATGGGCAGCGAGGATTCTCCAAAACAATCGTTGATAGATACATAGGTACTTCCATGGTACCAGAGAAGAGGATGACCTAAGTTACGAGGGGTCGATGGTGTTATCGCTGATGCAAGGAATATTCTTAAGCTTCGGAACTGGATTGTGACTGCAAGAGGTCGAAACATTTGGTGGAATCTGCGGGGGAAACCAAGATTCGACGTCGGACGATAACAATAATAATATTAATGCTTATAAACAATTATGGTTTTAATAATATTTATGATACAATAGAAAGATGGATTTTATTAGTAAATATTTTCTCGAGGGAGATGTTACAAATCTGAAACATATTAGCTCTACTATTTCTACATTCTGAAAGCCAACACTTCTCGCACGAATAACGTTTCTTAAATAAGTCATACCCCATCTTAAAATACAAGGTAATGCAGAATAAATTAAAATAATTTTATTTTTAACATAAGCAATTACAAATTCTGTCTCTGTTTTCTTTTTGAAAAAGTAAATAAATAAATTAATTTTAGTTTAGCGTCAATATGATTACCAAAATATTGACAGAAAGGAGCCAAAAACTTCATTGTCCCATCACTCAAAAATATTTAAACATGTTTTGATTTGAGAATGTTCAGGCGATTCAAAGAGAGGGAGATTGCTCAAAGAGAAAGATATTTGAAGGCATGTGCACTGCAATGAATTTGGATTTTGCAGTAAACTATCAGACTGGCGGCAAAAGTATGAATTTTTTTAATCCTTAAACGTAGATTGGAGCATTTTAGATAAAGTTGATAAATTTAAATACGTAATTTTTTAAGTTTATTATATAGTAGCGTGTGTTTTCATTTTTTCTGATCAGCTGTTAGCGGTAAAATATTTCAGATCGTTAATAGAAGGTAGACAGTTCACAATATGCACTGAATATAAATCGCTTATATATGGTATTAGGAAAAATATTTGACCGGACTCAACCATTACAGCCAGATGGTTAGCCTATATTAGCCAATTTTCCACAGACATACAGCAAGTAAAAGGCATTTCAAATCTCGTTGCAGATGCGCTATCTCGGATAGAAGAGATCCATTTAGCGCATAATTTTGAACAGCTGGCAGGGGACCAAGAGCTTCCAGGATTGTGGCAACAGTTAAACCTTCATTTCAAGCAGTTACCAGTTACTACCAGACTCCGCTCACCCTACTAGTCCAGAACCTGACTACAGTCCTGTAGGAAAATTTGAGTAGAGAGAATTTTTTATCTGGAATGTCTTAGTAGGGTGTCCCAGTAAGTATTTTGGACTCGGATGGACATCCACCATCTCGTACGTTTACCGGATATGATGTCATCAAAGATGGCGGTCGCTCGATCATCATGTGAAGAATATAGACATTTAAGATGAGCAAGTAGAATTGCTATTGGCCATTTGTTGAGATTTTATTTCAACACATGTCCTCACCGATACAATATTGATGATGTGGCTGTTGGCTTAGATTCATGTGAATTTGGTTTTTCAGTGATAGAAGATGTAAGCTCTATTCTATCCCACAGATTTTATTGGTTATTATTGGTTTTATTAGTTTAAAGTATGCTAAGTCTTCTTGCGTTTATAGGGATATTGAAGTGACCTTCTGGTCCTGTAGGTGTGGTAGTTAGGGGTTAGACTCAAATTGTAAGAGTCCTTTTTAGATGAATATGATCTAGTATTACCTTTCACAGCTGTTCTAATGTTACCTCCCTTTTTCTTTACTATGCGTTGAATTGTCTTGGAGTGATTTCCTGTGTCTAGTTGGTCGGTCTGTTTTAAGACTACTGATGTGAGATATGTTATCTCTGATTTTATTTTTTATTCTGTCCTGATGGTGCTTGGATGGGCAAAACGTTGACTGGTGAGTTATTTAATGCTATTTGAGAGAGTTAAGGCTTTGTTGTCGGAATATTTTTATAATATACTAACGAAAATTTATGTCTATTTTCTCGATTTTTTTTTTGCTGTCTTTAAAATAATGCATCATAAAAAATATTAAAAGTTTTGCCATTAACATTGGAATGATTGTACATTTTAGCTAATTAATTATTGTATTTTAATTACCATATTAAAACAATTGATCATTTCAGTTTGCAGTTTGTTAAGGAAGCTCATTAATTGGACCAACGTTATTTTGAATTATAAAATTTTTTTCTGTAATCCGAGGATTTTCAAATCTATTTTTTGATAATTAATTTTATAAAGTTAAGAAATAATATCTGACGTGGACAGCACATGACTTCCTTGTACGCCTATTAAACTATAAATCGGTGGCTCAAAAAGTGATCCTGAATTCGGTTACTAGTTTCCGAAGATTGCAGTATCTCAAAAACGACACTCGGCGTCGCGACATCCATCTATTGACACACACACATAATCTTGTTTCTGGAGGTCTCATTCCGTTATTATATGTCGTTTTCATTCAGTAGGTAACAAGTTCCCAAGAGATTTCTTCGTGTTCCGTGACAACCTTAGAACTCTTAATGTCACTAGATAAAGCAATGGAAATAGACGGTTTCAACATTTTAAGCTGAAGAACCCACTTAACTTATATCTTGTTCTCATGCTGCAGACTTGTTCATCTCACAAATGGGGAAGAAAACAGGTATATTACACTCAATTTTAACACTAAATACAAGTAATAAAAATGTTTAATTAGAGTGGAAAAAAATCGCGTTTGTAACCTTTATTACCGAACAATATAATCTCTGTATTTAATTTGAATATAATTTTTGATGTAAGTTAATTATGGCGTTTTAAGTAAAGTGCCCTTTTCGGCCCACTAATTTTAACCAAATTCTAGTAAATACATTCATATTGATATAAAAGTCCTATTTACCAAATTTAAGATGTTTTAAATACAATTTTTGATGAAAGTCTAATATGACCTTTCAAGTGAGTCGTTTATTTCCAAGATGAACCCTTAACGATTATTTTGTAAATAGCGGTCTATTTAAAATTTAAATGCTGTTTAATTAATATTAATATTATAAACGATTTTTGGAAATATGTGCTAGACTGATGATTTTTCTAATGCATTTAAAAATAAAAAAATGGTTTTGATATCATAATTTCAATAGAAAATAGTTTTTCGCAGTACTTGAAAATTTGTCAATGATAATTAGGATTCATTGTAGAAATTAACGATTCGAGTAACGTACCACTTTCGGTTTGCTAATTTTAATCAAAATTTATTATGTTATTTATATTAATATGTAAATCTTATCTACCAAATTGGGGAAGTTTTGCATTATATTTTTAATATAATTTTTGATGAAAATCAATAATGACCTTCAAGTAAAGTACCATTTCTAGTAATCATGTAGTGAGTTGTGGGAGGCTCACAACTAGATTTTACAATAATCCTAAATACAAAATTTTAACTTTCTATGGCTAACCATTTTTGAGTTATGCGAGATACGCACGTAGGAACGTACGTATAGACGTCACGACGAAACTAGTCAAAATGGATTCAGGGATGGTCAAAATGGATATTTCCATTGAAATGTGAAAACCTAAAATTTTCGCGAGTACAATACTTCCTTTACTGCGTACAAGGAAGTAAAAATAACAGTCTGCCCAACTTTAATTTGTGCGGTATTCAGTAATATTATTTTAGAAACTTTTCGAATATTCTGCGAAAAAACACATTATTTATTTTAAATTGATTCTGCCTCGGTCAAAGATGTTTTTTTTCTTTTTCAAATATTTGCGTTATAACAATTGTATTTTCCTCTTGTTAATAACCATCTGTAATAATAATATTTTAATACAAATTTAACCACTTCCACGAAAAGCTTTTATATCAATATTATATGGAATGAACTACTTTTTCACTTCTGTTCTACCTATGAGAATTGTTGATATTCGTATCGTAAAATATCTGATGTGGGCAACACATGACTTCCTTGTACGCCTATTAAATTATAAATCCGTGGCTCAATAAGTGATACTGAATTTGGTTACTAGTTTCCAAAGATTGCACTGTCTCAAAAACAACACTCGGCGTCGCGACATACATCTATTGATACACACACACATAGACACACTCTTGTTACTGGAGGTCTCATTCCGTTATTATATGTCGTTTTCCTTCAGTAGGTAACTAGTTTCCAAGATATTTCTTCATATTCCATGACAACAATAAAACTATCAATATCACTGGATAAAGCATTAGAAATGGACAGTTTCGACATTTTAAGCGGAAAAACCCACTTAACTAATATCTTATTCTCATGATTAAGACTTGTTGATCTCACAAATGGGGAGGAAAACTAGTATTTTAGACCCAATTTTAACACTTAAAACTAGTAATAAAAATGTTAAATTGGATTGGAAAGGAAATTGCATTTGTAACCTTTATTACCGAAACATATGATTTCTCTTTTAATTTAAATATAATTTTTGATGTAAGCTTATTATGACCTTCAAGTAAAGTACCCTTTTCCGCTCACGAATCTTAACCAAAATCTAGTAAATACATTTATATCGATATAAAAGTCCTATTTACCAAATTTGAGATGTTTTACATTATATTTTAATATATTTTTTGACGAAAGTCTAATATGACCTTCAAGTAAAGTACCACTTCCGGTTTTCCAATTTAGACTAAAATCTAATATCTTATTTAAATCAATATATAAGTTATAAATACTAAATTTGAGAAGTTTTGCATAGTATTTTAATATAATTTTTGATAAAAATCAATTATGACCTTCAAGTAAAGTACCACTTCTGGTGATTAAGCAGTGACCAAAAAGGGAGGTTCACAAATAGATTTTACGACAATCCTAAATACAAAATGTCAACTTTCTACGGCTAATCGTTTTTGAGTTATGCGAGATACGAACGTACGTACGTACAGACGCCACGACGAAACTAATCAAAATGGATTCAGGGATGGTCAAGATGGATATTTCCGTTGAATCTGAAAACCGAAAATTTTCGCGAATACAATACTTCCTTTACTTCGTACAAGGAAGTAAAAATCGCAATAAAGGTAAGTTTTAAGTGTGTGTGGATCGATGAGAATGAATAGAAGTTACTCAATGAAATACTCAAACACACTACCATTATTTATTTAAACTCGATTTTCGTTCAAAACTAATTTTCTTTAATATTATTTTAAAATTCTTTTAATTATTATTTTACTAAGAGTATGGTGCACGCGCTTAACAAATATGGACTGATTATTGATTCGGAGTACCTGCTCACCTTTCTAAGTGAATAAAATGTGAGAATGCATGCTATGTGAGGATGTACTCAGTAAAATGTTGAGTCTACGAAACAATTGATCTTCATTTTCACGTCTTATTCACTTAGAAAGGTGAGAACTTACTCCAAATCAATAATCAGTCCATACTTGTGGATCACGTGCTCCATACATGTAGTAAAATAATAATAAAGAAAATTAGTTTTGAACGAAAATAGGTTTTAAGTAAATAATAATAGAGTATTTAAGTATTTCATTGTGTAACTTCTATTTATTCACATCGAACCACCAGAGCACCTGATTTTTTTGAGGAATCAGTACGTGCTCAGTTTTATTCAGTTCACCTAGTACCTCACTCCAAAATATCTACACACATATTGCAAGAAAAGGGGGGTAACAGAACAATCTAAATAATTTATTAAAGAATTCGGAATTAATTAACTTTTTTACCCTAAATTGGCTGTTGTAAAAAATACTTGAACCCTGGCGGAGCTGGAGCACAAGTAAAGTGTGCACACAATGCGATCATAACACACTACATACCCATTCTAACACACAACCAGCCCCCTCTCAAGGCTTACAGGGAAGTCTAGGGAGCTCATTGCCCCAACTGCGCGGGCTGGGTCTGTCAGAATGAAGGCTTCCGGTTTCCGGTGATTTACTAAATCTCATATAAATATTTTCTACTTCTTTTTACTACTGTAAAGTAATTGAATTTGTTCAATATAATTCTAGAGGGATCACGTGCTCATTTGTGCTAAAGGAATAAACCACCATAGGGTCCTTGCGAATTATCATGTTTGTGACCTAATAAGGTTCTTTGGGAGTTTTACGAAGGATTCTGGATTGGAAGGATTGTATCTGGGAAGGATGTTTTGGTCGAACTTCGTAAGTAAATATCCATTTCCGAATAGACTTTTCCATGCAAACGAGCTTATTTTATTTTTCTTGGATTAGTCAGATTCGACGAGCTGATTTTAGTTGTATTAGTTTTATGTAAGGGTTCCATGAGAGTCGGTTGACGTCTCGAGTCCATCGCAATACATTTGTATTGCAGTAATTAGCGTTTCAATCTTAACAAGGCTTTCGATTCACGTGTAAATCACACCAGATATAATACCTTTCCTTATCAATACGAGTGGATTGTTAAGGCTTCTCAGCTGTAACTTAAACCTCGTTCGGAATTATTTTTTTTTTTTTATTTATCGATCAACCACTCAACAATGCTTTCGTGCGAAGCCTTAGTAAAATCTTTCGGAAGCATCACAAGATCGCTATATTCTTTCGTCATTTTCTAAATAGGTTATACCTGTATCGTGATTCGATGAGAAATTTATATAACTTCAGTCATTTAGTAAAGCGACAACGTTTATATAAAATGAATTATGTTAAAGTTTTGTTATCCGTCACTGTATGTTGTGTTTATGAATATAATTTAAGATAAATTTTTCATGAGTGTTAATGGCGTAGAATACATTTTATTGCGGGACCTTGATCAAATACACATCACATATATATTTTTAGGCCTTATAATAGAATCAGTTGACATCCGCATGATGGTATAGAAGGATCAATCTAATTGGTCAGTTGACATCCGCATGATGGTATAGAAGGATCAATCTAATTGGTCAGTTGACATCCGCATGATGGTATAGAAGGATCAATCTGATTGGTCAGTTGACATCCGCATGATGGTATAGAAGGATCAATCTGATTGGTCAGTTGACATCCGCATGATGGTATAGAAGGATCAATCTGATTGGTCAGTTGACATCCGCATGATGGTATAGAAGGATCAATCTGATTGGTCAGTTGACATCCGCATGATGGTATAGAAGGATCAATCTGATTGGTCAGTTGACATCCGCATGATGGTATAGAAGGATCAATCTAATTATTTGCCACTTCTATAAATTTGTTTTATTGAAAACTAGTTTCGAATGTTATACATTCATCCTCAGTTCTAAAAACACACTAAAATTCAAAAATAAATAATTCAAAATACAGTTTGGCATTATTATACATATTTAATTAAATATAATATAAATTATAATTATAAAACATTTATGAATTATGAATTTAATTAAGACAAGAAATCAAATACATGTTGGTACTCACCAAGATTTAAATGGATTATATCAAACAGAAAAGTTTGTACTGGTTTCTTCTCGCATTGTATTAACAGATCTTCCAGATTGTATTAGCGATCTTCCAGTTTTTCTCGTGTATTTGGCTGCACAATCATTACAATTTAGTTCGTATACTCCGCTTTTTTTTTTTTTTACGAACTAAATTGTAATGATTGTGCAGCCAAATACACGGGAAAAACTGGAAGATCGCTAAATCAGAGATTAAAGGAACATATACGTGCATATAATAATAAGACAGATAATTCCAACTTTGCAATACATTTAAATGAAAATAATCATAAATTCATCAAAGACTGAGGAGTTAAATTAATACATCACGTTGAAAACAGCCTCAAATTAAATATATATGAAGTACTTGAAATAATAAAATTCTTCAAATCCAATCCAGATTTTTGCTTAAATGACCAAATAAATATCTCCAACAGCCCAATCTTAAATTTATCCCATCTATAACAGAAAAAACAATTACTCACCGCCATTAATGCGAAAACCCTGACCCTTAAACCGTTTACTTAAAAACATCCTGCCTATTTCTCGTTCATTGTTAGTACAATGCGAGAAGGAACCAGTACAAACTTTTCTGTTTGAAATAATCCATTTAAATCTTGGTGAGTACCAACATGTATTTGATTTCTTGTCTTAATTATATTCATAATTCATAAATGTTTTTTAATACTGATTTATATAATTTAATATGTATACTAATACCAACTATATTTTGAAATACTTATTTTTGAATTTTTTATGTGTTTTTAGAACTGAGGATGAATGTATAACATTCGAAACTAGTATTCAATAAAACAAATTTATAGAAGTGGCAAATAATTTATCAATCCCTTATAATAGAATATTTCAAGCCAATCCGGCGTCTAATGGATGTAGCCTTTCGAATTTTTATGACCGAATTGTTTTGCGCATAGATCAGAGCTAGATGATTTACCAAGATCAGTTCTAATGAAGTCTGATAATGAGTCAATATGAATCATTCATCAATTCCTAATCATTCATAAATTCCAGTCAGAATTTCGGTATGTAATTTTCGGTAAATTGTCATTTCATATGTAAATTTCGGTATATTAGGGGATTGTTTTTCGTGGGTCTCATTTTTTTTTCTTACTCCTCCGTTTTTATCTTTTTTTAACGGAAAATACGACTTTAGTGACGGAGTTCTACTGCTCACGGATTTTTTTTCCCTTTCCTTCCCCTTTTATCACCTAATCATTCATCTACATAATTCATAACATTTTCATCTTTATTCGATTACACTACATTTTTTTTCTCTATCTTTTGTTTATTTTAATCCATCCAAATATCTTCTCACCTCTTCATAATTCTCTCTTCCAGTTAACAATCAACCCTTTTCTTAATCTAGTATACAAACTCTAGATAATTGGTAAATTTATAGAACTAATCAAACATCAAAATTTGAACGCACACATATATAGAAAGTGCAGAAAGAAAAAAATACATAGAGACATACACATATAGAAATAAAATTATAATAAAGATGATAAAAATTATTGGGACAATAAAAAAGAAGGAGCTTGATTGGTACGAAACTGAATAGCTAATGAATAAATCAGGTAAGTTGTAGTATTTAATTAACAATATATAATAATAATAATAAATAATATTGTTTAATATTATTATATTAAAATATCATTTAGTGTTATTACTAATATTAACAATATCATTTATTATCATAAGATCCTGTTCTCAGTGGGGGAACAGGATCTAAAAATCGCCGCTAGGTTATGCCATTTTTTTAAAAAGCCCATACGTAATTTGAACATACATTAATTGCCTCTGTTTCGATATATTTTAATTATTTAAAAAGTGAAAATAAAAAAATAAACAGGAAAAATAAAAAAATAATATATATATACATGTACAAAATAAATAAAAATGAAAAAATCCAAAATGATAAATAGACCCATCTAATTACCATGCAGGTAATGGTGGATAATCCCCAGGGAGTCCAGAATAATATTTTCGGCCGACACCTCTTATAATTATAATTAATTTCTTTAGGAGCTTCCATTAAAGAATATAACAATCCAATATATATTTTTTATCAAGTTTCATGAGCGTCCATAATCATAAAAGTAATATAAATATTTCATTGAGAACTTCCTTTTATTATGAATTGCCTTAAAAATACGGAATTTAACCCCATTTTCTTCCGAGTTTTTTTCTTCCTGAAGGATGTCGGAATAAAAGGAAAGCTAAGGAAGGATATAAATGATAGAAAGGACTGGAGAAGAAAATATGAAGGAAAGAAAAAGAAGAAATGGCCTGAAGAGTGTCCCCTTGAGATAGAGGCAATCCTCGGCTAAGCTGGGATTTAACGCAGGCCACATAATGAAGGGGACTCCCGGTAAACAGCATTTGTTGGAGGGCTTCGCCTCACCTGCTCCAATGAAATCCGGGATTATAACTTAATATGTGAACCAATATATATATATATATATATATATATATATATATATATATATATATATATATATATATATATATATATATATATATATATATATAAGAAGAACTTTTGAACTGCTGGGACTAGATCCCTTAAGAATAATACAATAGAACAAAATAAAGATCAATTAATGTTTTCAATATTTTCAAAAAAAAGAAAGAGAAAATGAAAAATAATGGGCTGATTAGCAAGGCTGAAGCTGGTGCATTAAAAACTATTATTTACTTCTTATCTAAATATTAATCTAAAATTTAAATTTCGTAATTAGAGAGCATCATTTTGAAAAGGAAGAAGGTGTTCGAAAAGGAGGGTTTTGAATGAGGATAGAGAAAAAGTATGGCGGATATTAGAAGGAAAGGAATTCCAGAGCGTAGAGGAGCGGGCGAGAATGGAATGCGTGATCTTGTTTCCTGTGCGTGGACCGAGGATTTGAATTGTAGGAGGCCGTAGATCCGCTTCAATCTGTCCTCGAGGATATTCGAGAGGCCCCCGTATACCACACACCCGTAGTCAAAGTGGGGGAAGATAAGAGAGGATACAAGGAGTTTACGGGTAGGTTGTGGAAGAAGATGACGTGAACGAAGGAATAACTTAAGGGTACTTACCGACCGGCGGCAAATTTGGGCGATTTGGGGTTTCCAGCTAAGGGTTTGGTCGATAATAATACCCAAGTTTTTAATTGAGAAGCTGAAAATGATGGGTTGATCATTTAGGATTAAAGTAAAATAATATATAAATAGAAAAAAAAACTTTATTCTGGGACTAAGTCCCTTGAGGATAACAAGTATGTACAATTAAAAAAGAAAACAGAAAAAAATGTCTGGCCAAAGACTACATTAATAACAATCAAATGATATTTACAATAATCTCAATTATAACACAAAGTAAAGAGAAAAAAAAGAGTATTCTTCTGGTTAAAAAAAAATAATAAATAAATCTAATTTTAATGGAAAAAAATGAAAAGAAAAACAAAAAAGGAAGAAAATAATGAAACAATGCAGAATTAAAACAACGTAAAAAAAAATTACTCACAACTGAACAGGATTTCATGATTGGAGGTTATAAATAATGAAATAATCCACAGAGTTGAAACATTGTTTGATAGATGAAACAAATATTTCCTACTAATCAAGATGTTAATTTTGAATTAAAATTTCATGATTGGACAGCATCTTTTTGGAATGTGAGATGTTTAAAAAGGTGGAATTTAAAAGAGGAGAGAGAAGAAGAATGGCGGATATTAGAAGGGAAGGAATTCCAGAGGATAGTAGAGCGGGCAAGAAAGGAACGTTCGAATGTATTGGTTCTGTGGGAGGAGGTATAGAGGTCAGAATGGCGTGATCTTGTTTCCTTTGAGTGGACAGAGGATTTGAATTGAAGGAGGCTGTAGATATAGGAACACTATATATATATATATATATATATATATATATTTATATATATATATATATATATATATATATATATATATATATATATATATAAGTTAAGAGCCAGACTTAGTTAAGAATAGAACTTAATCCTACTAGTAAGATAAACAACTCCCTAAGAGTATATAAGTAGGATTACTTGCTGAATAAAGTTAGTTATCAATCATCTTTCGTTGCGTACTTATTTAAACCCTTTCTTTTTTTTAAAGTTATTTAACCCGGACTCGTTAAGTTTTATATATTTATATATATATATATATATATATATATATATATATATATATATATAATATATAAAAGATCAAAACTCAAATTAATTGCTAGAAAACAATTTGAAAATTCCAAAACACAAAACCTCAAGTCTCTAAAATACCGGCAAACATGAGTATGTGATTGGATGTCTTGAAGTGATGTGCTGAACCGGGTTGATGAGTCAATATGGACGGTTGATGTGAGATGTGCTGTATTTGATCTTCATAGATACGATTTTTTGGTGTAGGTCCTGATGATGCCTGAATTGGCGAAACGTTGACAGGTCATTCGTTTGCCGGTATTTTAGAAACTTAAGGCTTTGTGTTTTGGAATCTTCCAATTGTTTTCTATGTATATATGATTAAGACATATCTGAAAACATAAAATAAAACGGCACGGGTATATTTTATCTCCTCGCAGCTGTTAACGTCACAGAAATCGATTATATATCGATGTTCTTACCGATTACTAGCCAAGGGGTATAAATAAAACAGGTGGGCTCACTTAGGGTCCGCAAACCCGCACAACATATTCCGCTGACGTCATCGGTCTCCTTACTTGGTCTCAGAGGCGTTTTCCATGCTTAACTTTCTCATTTTTTCAAACTATCCAATCAAAATAAGATAGGATAGTTGAAATAATTAAATAATCTTTTCTAAATAATTAATTTTCTATTCAGAAATGAAATTTGTAATATGAGGATGTCATTCCATAACATTAAATATATTTATTATTAAATGAACTTTGACATTAAAATGAAATGGAGTATTTTCTGTACGGATTTTGATACGAAATGAAATTTTAGGACGAATTCGTAACGTGCACTTTTTGATTCGGTGCACCCCGAGGGCGATAATCGCAAAAACACGGCTTTTGGACCAAATTTCTCTGAAGGAACAATTTTTTTTGTTGAAAACTATTGAAGTGAATATTGCAGAGAATTAAAACCTCTTTAAAATGTGTCTATTTTCATTAAGTATCAGAGAGGAAATAACAAATAAGGGAACAGAAGAAAGTGTCAAACGACTAAAATAGTTAGGGATTGATAAATTATTTGGCACTTCTATAACTTTGTTTTTATTGAGAACTAGTTTTGAATGTTATACATTCATCTTTAGTTCTAAAAACATATAAAAATTCAAAATACAGTTCGGTATTATTATACATATTAAATTAAATGTAATATAATATTTATTTATATTGATATTATAATATGTATAATGATACCAAACTGTATTTTGAATTGCTTATTTTTGAATTTTTGTTTGTTTTTAAAACTAAAGATGAATGTATAACATTCTAAACTAGTTTTCATTAAAAATAAAATTATAGAAGTGGCAAATAATTTATCAATCCATAATTAGATTGATCCTTCTATACCTTCATGCGGATGTCAACTGACAATAATAGTATTTTGGACAAGCATTCGGTTATTTGTTTTGTTAATATATTCAGTTATTTCCATAACCGGTTATTTTGAGCAGGTAATTGACACGTATGAGTGGCTCCTCCAATAATATTTACTCAATGATATTGACCGTACAAAGTAGCTTAAGACAATTTAACGGTGATCCCTGAATCAGTGTGACATTGACTTGTTAGATATTTACTGCTGTTTGAGAGACTTATAACAATAAACAAAGATATTTTTCAGCTTTTGTTCTCTGTAATTTGTAATTATATTCCCAATTAATGCTGATAAATTAATTTTTACTCGAAATATCAAATACTGAATGAGGATTGTAGAACATCGGTTACAATGGGGGTTTCTAGAAGTATTTACCAACCAGAAAGGTAGAGCGAAAACTTGATATCGACAGAAATAAATTTTGGAAAAATGGTGCCATTTGGAGATAGAATATAGCTTTGGAGAACGGGACTATATTGAATTAGCTATGTCATTCTTGGACCACCTGCCTCAGGGACTCTCCCCCTTCCCCCTCTTCACCCGCTTCCCGCCCTCCCGCTAACAAACTTTCTTCCACAAATACTCCTTATTAAGGAAGCTTATCGTATCTCTTTCTTCTCTACCACCCTCACAAAATTAAATTTCTTTAATATCGTCATCATTAGTTTTTAACATTTTTATTAAAAAAAAAAAGAAGAAAAAAAATATCTGATGTGGACAACACATGACTTCCTTGTACGCCTATAAAACTATAAATCGGTGGTTCAAAAAGTGATCCTGAATTTGGTTACAAGTTTCCGAAGATTGCAGTATCTCAAAAACGACGATCGGCGTCCCGACATCCATTTATTGACACACACACACACACAAATGGGGAGGAAAACCATTATTTTACACTAAATTTTAACATTTAAAGGAGGTAATAAAAATGTTTAATTGGATTGGAAACCAAAATTGCGTTTGTAACCTTTATTACCGAAACATATGATTTATGTATTTAATTTAAATATAATTTTTGATGTAAGCTTATTATGACCTTCAAGTAAAGTACCCTTTTCGGCTCACCCATTTTAACCAAAATATAGTAAATATATTCATATCGATATGAAAGTCCTATTTATCAAAGTTGAGATGTTTTACATAGTATTTTAATATAATTTTTGATGGAAATCAATTATGACCTTCAAGTAAAATAGCACTTCCTGTGATCAAGCAGTGACCAAAAAGGGAGGTTCACAACTAGATTTTACAAAAATCCTAAATACAAAATTTCAGCTTTCTGAAAGGTGTTTGAGTTATACGAGATACGAACGTACGTACAGACGCACAGTGCGGCGCTGTTATGGTCGAAGTGGACAAAAGTCATTCTTGACGGGTTTTTAAAGAAAACTTCGAGCTGATCAATAAAATACCATCTATTAAGGACCTATTAAGTTTTTTTAGAGTTAACAAACTAATAATTAATATCACAAACAATTTATTTACAATATATGAATTGATTAAATTACATCAGAAAAATTATGAGTCGCTGCTCATTGAAGTACTCTCTTCAAGTATAAGTAGCTGGGGATAAGTTCTCCAGTTCAAATTGGAGTGAATTCAGAGAAGAATCGTCATCGCCCAAAAGATATTTTTTAATGTCCTCTAAAGAAACCTTCGAATTTGAGTTGCTTGCTTTGCTGCTTGCAGGAGGGTCCGAAGATATTAAAAGTTGATTTAAAAGATCAGCATTGGAACTGGCACTACTCTTCTTCCACGTGTGATTCAATCAATTTTTTGTGATGACTTTATGGGAAGCCTTCATATTAAATAAAACATTATGTACACTAGACGGCATATAATACCAATCATAGTTTTCTGAAACAAACAAACACAGAACCATTCAAAGCAGATTAAAGCAGGAATGATTAGTACATTTATGATGTATAATTATTACTAAATCAAAATATTTCAGAAACTAAGAATATTTTGGATCGAAATTGAAAAATGTTTACTTGAAGTTTTTTTAAAAATGTTATTTAAAGATATTAACCAAAAAATGTTATTCAAAAGTATTAACAAAAAAAATGGATATTACTTACCTTCCTCGATGCCTTCCAGTCTAAAAATTCATTTGAAGTTGATGTGCCCTTAGCATGAAAGAAGGATCAACTAAATTGAAATTGTTTCGATGAGACAGATATACGATCTGCCACTTGTTCAAACATGATTTCTATCTTTCGTTTTTATAATATTGGATTAAAAGTACCTATTTCATACCACAGAGGTCACTATGAAAGTATTACTAAAGCAAAACAAGTTGGAAAAAATATTCGCATTTTCGACTTTTGTCCACAGGCTACCGCAATGTGAAACGTCACGACGACTAGTCAAAATGGATTCAGGGATGGTCAAAATGGATATTTCCGTTGAAATCTGAAAACCGAAAATTTTCGCGATTAAAATACTTCCTTTACTTAGTAAAAGGAAGTAAAACGATAAAACTGGCGGAATTAAACATTGCAAACATAAGGAATAAAAATAAACAAATAGTAGAGAATTAGTTTTATAAATCAATAAGGATATAACAAAATATATCGACGGTCTCCCAAAGCAGAAAGGCGCAGGCGACAAAACGAAAAAATGGCGATTTTTAGTGAAAACGACTCGTTAGTGATAGATAGTTCTTTCATCTCACCTGTACGTTCACTCACCTTTGCCAATCAATGCAAGCCCCAGACCAAACCAATTGGCTTAGTAAACTAACCTATCTATACGCTACTGTTTCATCTATTCCAATTTTTTCGGATGTTAATTTCAATTTTAATTATCATCAATTTATAAAGAAACAATTAAAAATATAAAATAATTGTTCTTGCAATTAAAATAACTAGTATACCCGAGCGAGACCTCTCGCATTAGATATCTATTTATCTTCTTCCTAATACTTTAGAAGTATAAGCGATATTAGTGAAACATGTTTATTCTTGTAAACAATATAATATTACCAAGAAAGTTTATTTAACACACATATTTGGTGAAGCTACATAGTTTGTAATGACTATGTTGAAGTTACAGTTCATACTTATTAAGTACTTAAAGCTTATCCCACTGGAAAACATCTTTTCAATTTAGCAGTTAGGTAATTAGATTCAGCTATACCGTTTTCTATATGTAGTATTTATACTTAACAGTGCCCTTTACGGTTGGACATGGGAAACAATATATTAAACTCATTAAAAGTTTTTGTAAACAGACTCAAATTGATATAAAGTTGCCATGACAACGGCACGTACGCAAGATGGCATGAGGCCCGTGCGGATATATATCGTAAGTTATCTCAAAAACGGTAGGTTTTTAAGCTTTAAAACGCTGGACCAATACGCTCCATAGGAGCGTATATGATCTTGATGCCCGCGTCAAAATCTTCAAAACCCAACTTATCCCGTCTCGATCCGCCGACTCTTAGTATTTGAAACCTCTTATTATTGAAACCTATTCTTATCTTTGAAACCTCCCAGTTTTTTCATCACTTTTATTTAAGCCCTATTCACAATTTAACAATTGAAATTAAGATTCGTCACTTCTCTTCTGAAATTTCCTTTCTTTTGATACCTCACTTATCAAAATCCATCGTGAGAGCCGGAAAAGGGATCTATACTACCGTAATAATATATAGTAGTGATTGCTTTCTTTTACCCCAGGGAACAAATCCATTAAGTGGACCTACTATATCTTTTACGAACGATTTAGATTTAATCATTATTATTATTTTATTTTTCAAACAAGTTATAAAAAGTAATTTCGTTTAATTAATTAATTTTTTTTTAATTAACTAATAACCGATTCTGTTCCCTATTACTAAACCCGCTGGATCCTCATCACTTACGTTGAGCGTCGGTTGTCATTGACGAAGGAAGCGCTGTGTCGGCCAAATTTCCGCCCGCCACTGCTCTAGATAGATATCACGAATTTAAACTCCGATTTTCGCCTGATGATTCGCTTATTCGGTATCGATGAGCAAAAAGGACTTATTTCCTGAGAAAGATTTGAACAAATCCAAGATTTGTTTCGATTGATTATGATATTTTGAAAAAAAAATCGAATAAAAATTCATTACTTTTATCTACAATCATTCATTTAAGGGACTGCACTTAAAATGTCTGTATATCATTTCGTATTTCCATATATAATAGCTTTTAAAGTTATGAAATAGAAATTCTACAATATACAATATGGTCTAAATAAGTATTCGCGAACTTAGTTTTTCGGATAAAAATATGTTTAATAATTTATTGAACATAAATTAACTGATGGATATAATAAAAACAACATTCCGCATTAATTTTTACAGGTGAAGGAAATTGCAAAAATCAACAACAAAAATTAAACAACTCTATATTGCAGGTAAGAGCTTAATCATTTAGATTTACGAACCCTCATTTTAGAAGAATTTTCGATCAATTCGGATTATTTGGTTTGCATTTGTATAAGAGATTATGCATTAAGTGAAAACTACGAGTTGACAAACTAACAAATTATTTTCACAACTGTTACAGTATGAAAACTCTTTTTGCAACATAAATTTTGAATTTTTGATGACATTAAAATAACAGGTAAACATTAAAAATTAAAAAAATAAAACATTTTTCCTCGTAACTTTGAACTCAAGTTTAAAATATTACAAAGATCACACCTGTCAGAGATTAACTAATCGTTCTGAGAACTTTAGAACTCGCGAAAAATCTAAAATCTGCTCTCTTTCGCAGCCGAACAGTCGAGTTGAGATACTTTCGCTCAACAATGTTTAAATTTTTTTTTTTTAGTATTTACTCAATTGCACAAATCCAATGTTTTTGGGAATAAGTTTGTTCAAATAGACATTTGACAATACGGGGGCATTAAAACGACTGCCATTTTATGCATACGCCAAATTTCCTGACTTCATGGAACATTGGTCCCAAATTCGAAGAAAATCAAACGAAGCGTTTGGTCGTAATCGCGAGTTATCAGACGACTATTATATTTAACAATTTTTATAACGATAATTTTAAACATTAGTTTAATATCAGTAAACTGTCTTTCTCAGGGCTCTCCAATGTCTTAGACCATACATATGGGAGTCCCAGCATGTGGAAACACCTTGTCAATGTCAGGTCGGCTGACCATTGCCCAAAGATCTGTTGTCTCCCTACCGGAATCACAATGATGCTCCCTCTTATATTCAACAGCTTGCTATCATATGCTACCATATTCTTGGTCAAATATCAATTGTATACTTTATAACTAAATCCTTAGGACAGCCCTCACAAGAAGTTCACATGAGCTTCCAAGAATTGTTCCTAAATAGGCCAATCAGAGTTTAGGTGTAGAGGAAATTATCTCCCTCCTTCTGCTCCTTACAACTTCATCCCCTCTCCATTCTCATCCCTATAAAGCCTTCTCTAAATTTCCATATTCCGCATTCCATATCAGAGTAAGCCATGATGTAAGATAGCTAACTTAGTTTGTCAGAAGCATTATAAATGTCATTGTAACCTTTTGTTTAGACAATAAAAGTATATCTTAAAATCTTCACTGTTTTGTGTTCGTTAATTCGCATATCGAACAGACAGACAGACAAACGAAACTCCAAACGGTCGAGTTGAAGCAGGTTAAGGTCATTAATGGCAGTCAGCTAATTTGATGACAAGAAGAAAGTTATGACCTCAGGCATGGGATGTACCCAGCAGTACCTGCTTCCGGACTTGATTTCAGTACCATAATTCACAAAAGAAGATCTCTCATCCAGCTTCTATTTATTCACCTACTCGTGTTGATGGGCGCATCAGCTGTGGCCATATCTTTTATCAGTCTGTTGGCATGCCCACGTTTATTATAAAAATTATTATGCTAGCGGAGATAGAGAGTATGGATAGCACACCAGCGCGATCTATTGGTGTCGGAATGTAGAGATTTGTTATTTGCGTAGCAACGAGGAGCTTTGGCAGTTATTCTTAAAAGATTCCAATTTTTGTTCGTGCAACTATATTTTTGCGAAATATTAAATCTTTGAGAGGAATATTCATACGGGTTTGATTAGGTACGTGCTGAGGGTTTAATATTTCAGTTACTGCTGTCGGATTTACACATTCTCTAATTCCCATAGATTGGCTCAATTTTTCTGGTTCTTTTTACTCCCTTGTACGAAGTAAAGGACAATATAAAACTTTTCAAATTAAGTATTTATAACTTATATATTGATTTAAATAACATACTAGATTTTGGTCTAAATTGGAAAACCGGAAGCGGTAATTTACTTAAAGGTCATATAAGACATTCACCAAAAATTATATTAAAATATAATGTAAAATATCTCAAATTTGGTAAAATAGGACTTTTATATCGATATGAATTTACTATTTACTAGATTTTGCTTAAAACTGGTGAGCCGAAAAGGGTACTTTACTTGAAGGTCATAAATAAGCTTACATCAAAAATTATATTTAAACTAAAAAGGTTACAAACGCTATTTGGTTTCCAATCCAATTAAACATTTTTAATACTTGTTTTAAGTGTTAATTAAGTGTAAAATACTGGTTTTCCTCCCCATTTGTTAGATCAACAAGTCTGCAGTATGAGAATAAGATATTAGTTAAGTGGGTTTTTTCCGCTTAAAATGTCGAAATTATCGATTTCCAAAGCTTTATCTAATGATATTGATAGTTTTATTGTTGTCATGGAACATGAAGAAATCTCTTGGAAACTAGTTACCTACTGAAGGAAAACGACATATAATAACGGAATGAGACCTCCAGTAACAAGAGTGTGTGTTTGTGTGTCAATAGATGGTTGTCGCGAGGCCGAGTGTCGACACTGCAATCTTCGGAAACTGGTAAACAAATTCAGGATCACTTTTTGAGCCACTGATTTATAGTTTAATAGGCGTACAAGGAAGTCATGTGATGTCCACATCATATATTTTTGTTATATATATATATGTATATATTTTAGGGGCTTCTAGTCTCATTTATTTGTATCCCCCATCGCAACGGAGGTCATAAAAAACGAAGCGTCAGGATGCTTTTAGTTCTAAAGCAAGTATTATGTCCAACTTCACGTGATTATCAGTTCTAGAAGCCGCCACCAGTCGGTCATTAGCTAGCCACCAACTTCGAGAGACGCACGCATCGGCCGGACAACACGATAGCTTCCGCTACAGTCTGAAATATACAGCATTCGCTATGGACAGCCTACAGCCTCATTATCATGGACGGAGGCGGTGCGACGAAGAGGCTAAAGAAGACAAGCGGCGCGATATCTTAACAGATGAGCCACTTTTCGAATAATATGAGACCTGATCCCAAATCCTCTGCCAAAAGATCTAATCTATTAAATTAAGTCATCAAAAGGACGTAGTAACACATTAAAATTAATGCCTCTTCACGGATAAAATTTGGTGAGAGAATAAAGTTTATAATTTACCTGATATGGCGTGATTTCTTTTCACTCTCTTTTTTGACATACAAGAAAAGCCCTCCCGGTCTAATGGCATGTACCGGGCCCTCCATTGTTGAACAACTGTCTATTTTTTAGTTTTGACGATTTGCAAAATAGAGAGTATATATGTATAGTATGTTTAGAGAGTGATTTCTGTGGTTTGTTTAGAGTCTTTGATACTCACAAGTGGCGTACGCAGGGGGGGATTTAGGGGATATATCCCTTCTCCTCCCCCCTTCGAAATGCAGGATTTTTTTTTTTTAAAGTAATAATTCTGGTAATTTTTAACTATAATTTTTTATCCAATTTTCATGCTTATCCTTAAAATTTACTCACAATTTGGCGATTATACATATTTAGGTGACAACTTGGCTTCTTATTATTAAATCTCCTTCCCCTACTCGAAAAAATTTAAATTCTCTCCTAAACAAAATTCTGCATATGCCAGTACTAAACGGTCGACCATATCTTCAGGTAATAGCCTCACATTATAAGCTGACTGATTCTTATTAATGCGAATTTAGATACCAACCTCGACTGAAAAGGATCCATTGGGGGTTTGTTTATTTCTTGAGCGAGCGTAGCCTTCTGAAGTCGACAGCTGTGATCCAATTAAAGCAGTAATAATGTGGGGACTTTTGTGCGACAGTGAAATTTTGTGCTGCCTTCATAAAAGCAATCACTGGTATTTATTAATTTATATAATTAAATATTAATTAATACCAGAACTATCTTTGATGAAGGCCGCACAAAACACAAGACGCAAATTCCTCAACGTAGAGAATATATGTGATTGGTTATAAAACTAGGTGAAGGTTATAACCACTACAATGGTCAACCGTTTAGTACGTAAGTACCCATTTTTTACGGTTTACCCTCAAGTTATCCTTCCTTTGAAAGTAGTGTCCGTCTAAGGAATTTGGTTTTTGTCGACGTTCATTGGAGTATAGGTATCTTGTTGAAGGATCGATATTTTTTAATACCATTTTTTCTGACCCAGGTGACCAAAATCTATTAAAAAGTCATTAGGTTAGGTTAGGCTACGAAAAAAAAGATATTTATTGGAGCTGTAGTCCCATATTTGGTCGTTCAAATAAAACCATGAATAGTTAGAGATTAATAAATTATTTGCCACTTCTATCGATTTTCTAAAACCTGTTACAAAAGGAATTATATTAAGTTATCAGGTGTACCAAAAATGATGCATAATGTTAACTTATTACCAGATAATATAGAATTAGGAATTGATAAATTATTTGCCACTTCTATAATTTTGTTTTTATTGAAAACTAGTTTCGAATGTTATACAATCATCTTCAGTTCTAAAAACACACTAAAATTCAAAAATAAGTAATTCAAAATACAGTTTGGTATTATTATACATATTTAATTAAATATAATATAAATTATAATTATAAAACATTTATGAATTATGAATTTAATTAAGACAATAAATCAAATTGATGATGGTACTCATCAAGGTTTAAGTAGATTATATCAAACAGAAAAGTTTGTACTGGTTTGTTCTCGCACTGAACTAGCAATGGAAGAAAGGTGGGATGGTTATAGGTAAACGGTTTAAAGGTCGAGGTTTTTCCAGAAATTTCGGTGAGTAATTGTTTTTTCTGTTATAGATGGGAATAAATATAAAATTGGACTATTGGAGATATTTATTTGGTCATTTAAGCAAAAATCTGGATTGGATTTGAAGGATTTTATTATTTCAAGTGCTTCATATTTAATTTGAGGTATATTATATTTTATTTAATATGTATAATAATACCAAACTGTATTTTGAATTGCTTATTTTTGAATTATTGTGTGTTTTTAGAACTGAAGATGCAATGTATAACATTCGAAATTAGTTTTCAATAAAACAAATTTATAGATGTGGCAAATAATTTATCAATCCCTAATTAGATTGATCCTTCTATACCATCATGCGGATGTCAACTGACCAATCAGATTGATCCTTCTATACCATCATTCGGATATCAGCTGACCATGTATAGTTAATTGAATGTAGTAATAGTTTATTTTTCTCTTTTCGGAACAGTTTTTTTTTTTTTAATGAGCACATATAAATAGAACTAATTGTGTATCGAAGTTTATTAGACCATTTTGAACGGCACTACGGATTGAGGAAACCAAAAAGAAATTATATATATATATTTCGGTTGGCACTATAGACCATTGTGATCTTTGGCGCGCGATGTGGTTGGTATTCATACAGACATGTATTGCTTGCGGAAGAACAGACAGCCTGAAGGGGGTCACCCAACGTCACGCTGGTACAAACCAAGGTTCCCATGGTGTACCGGCAGACTATCCATAGCTCCATAACCGGCTCCTTTGAGGCCAATTCGGCAATGTCCTTCCCACCGACTCATTCGGGTTCAAGGAAAGTGACAAACCGGTCAAGACCCACGGATTATGGCTGTTCGGAGTCAGCAGGCGCACGAGGACCTATATTTCTTTCCACGAAGCAGGCCGTCCATGGGTCATCACTCCTATGCCCTGTCTGTGTGAGTTACCTCCTGTAGGTTGACGGGGCTCACATACCCGGGGGAGAGGGAATAGTCGCATGCTGCATGAATTTTCTCAGGTAGGCTATCACCCAAGTCTGGGCGGTCACCTATCCAAGTACTAAACACGCTCGACGTTGCTTAATTTTGATTACCTATTGCAAGCGCCTTAGCCCGCTCGACCACCCCGATCCCATATATAGTATATATATATATATATATATATATATATATATATATATATATATATATATATATTTCCAGCAAGTGTTAGACAAATCAATCTTAGTAAAATGTTCTCTATTTATCAAAACAATCTTTGATTGATAGAAAATGGAGTTATTGAACTTCTTTTTGATACAAAAACTTAACTTTGCATTGAATTGTTGCATTCGAGGGCCAATGCGGAGCTAGGAGTTAATCAACATTCGACCCTTGAAGAGAACTCAGAGGCAGAAGCAATTTAGATTAGACTTTTAGCGTTTTAGGAAATTACTTAGTAATTTAGATAAGAGAGATCAGGAGTTTATTCACTAATTGAACAGCAGATCAATTGAAAATTTTCAAAGTTGAGCAATATTACATTATATTGAAAGGAAATAATATTCATGTATTTCTATAGAAATTATTGTAAAATATCTTCATACAAATTTAATAACATATGATTTATGATTTTTTTTTTTTTTTTTTTACTTTCGTGCTCTGCTCGGAAAGTATTGTATTCGGATAAAATTTTCGATTTTGATTTCGATTCGAAAAAACTCATAAACTGCACATCTTCCGGAATATTCCAGATGCTCATCCGAAAGATTTCATTAACTACAAAGGTATAAATTAAAAAAAAAAAAATTGGAAATAATAATTCTAGCACTGATCAAGGCCAGAGGAACGACTGAGAGACGTCAGCATTTGGTACGAACGTGATCTGTAGTCGATTTTAAGACTATTTTCAATTTTTTTTCTCGATAAATCGTGAACGAGAATCGATAGAGATAGTGTTTACGTCCCCTAATGAATTAAAAACTAAATTTCGAATTTTTGGCGCTTCAGCCTTTTTAAAAAAACGACGTCTATTTATTAGTATAGCAATTTTTAAATGAAAAAAAAATCAGTAAAGCACTTGGATGACATTTCTCTTAATTGGTTCTTTATTGAACTGTTCCAACTTGAAGTACTTAAAGTGTTGAATAATATTAAAAACCAGTGTAGTTTTTTTTTTTTAGTTTTTTTACTTTCATACTCTGCTAGGAAACTATTATAATCGGGTAAAATTTTCGATGTGATTTTGATAACTCGAAAACTAGATGCCATATTGCAGATACTCATCCGAAAGATTCCATTACCTACAAAGCTATACATTAAAAAAAAATTGGAAATAATAAACCATTGTTTAATAATTTCCTGGGAGCGAAATAGCTCAGTAGTAAGGCACCGTACTTCCAATTCTCCAGATTCCGGGTTCGAGACCGGCTGTGAAAAATAATTATCAAGCGTGGATCGACCTTGCGGGATCGGGAGACCCTCCTGGGGCTCACCCAGCCTCTATAAAGTGGGTAGCCTTAATTGAGAGAAAACCTGGCGGTTGAGCGTGATATTGGCTGAATCACCTCCTTGCACAACCGTTGGCTTAGAAGTTCGGTCCTTACCAAGTACTAAACCCAAGACCCTTCATAGGTTGTAGTGATACAGGTCTTTTTGTTTTTTCATAAATAATTTCCAGCGTTTTAGTTTTTTGAAAACTATACATCTTTTAGAGCATTCCTTGTGCTCGTTCTAAAAATAAATTAAAACAAAAATAAACTAAAAAAAATTAATCAGACTAATATTATATTATTATTATTATTATATTAGACTAATATTATATTATTACTATAATTATTATTATTATTATATTAATAGTATTCGCTATAACCGATGTCGTTACAAGCGATGTCGTTACATCCAGTTAAAATTGCATGTAGTTGGTATATCAAGTTGTAGAGCTCTGACTATTTCGTCACTATAACCGATTTCGTTATAGATGATTTCTAGTGTATAGTACATCAACACAGTCAACAACCCGCTACTTTCTTCTAATTGGTCAATATATAAAAAACTTAAACTTTCTCGATTAAAAAATATTTTGTTTTACATTTACCTGACCTGGATGGTTTTAATTTTCGATGATATTTACGACCTCCTTTTTTTTTCTTTCTTTTTTTTTCCTGTTGAATTTTTGCAGCTCTTGTCATCCTTTTATATTCCCATCGGGATAAAAAAAAATCCTATATATTCGAATGTAGAGAGAAAGGAGAGGGCGTGCAATAAATGTGGTAAAAACAGGAAAAAGGTCCTTAATCTGACTGGGAGGTTGAGGAATGGTTTTGCAAAGTGCTGCCTCCTTCGGCTCCTGGGATGTGGATCCATATTAATACCTATCCTGTCTTTGCCATATCCGACCCCCGTCTTCTTTCGCAAAAACGGGCTTTTTCTCTTACCCAGCGACTCGTATACTCAAATCAAGCTTCTAGAGGCCATAGGATTAAAAAATATATTAAAATTATAAAAATATTAATAAATTGAGATAGCCATTATAATTATTTTTTCGAATAAAGGACATTTTCAATTAAATAATTAATGACAGCAAAAATTCTCCCCGAAAAAGATAAAAAAAAATACTGGCAGTATTGTATTTGAAAATTCCGACACAAAGTCTCGAGTTTCTTAAATTCCAGTAAATAACTAATCAGTTAGCGTTTCGCCGATTCAACGCCTTAAAATAATACTGCCTCTCTCTAAATTCTCCAAAAATAATAACGAACCATTCGCATACCAAGCCCACTTTAGTATAGTAATACAGTAGTATAGTTTAGTAATACAGTATCGATAGTATTTATTATAGTAATGCAGTACCGTTAGTATATAGTATTGTAATGTAGTACCGATAGTACACAGTATAGTTACGTAGTATCGATAGAATATAGTATAGATATATAATATTCGTACCGATAACATATAATATAGTAATGTAGTATCGACAATATATAGTACAGTAATGTAGGATCGATAGTATATAGTATTGTAATGTAGTATCGATAGTATATAGTATAGTTATGTTGTATCGATAGAATATAGTACGGAAATATAATACTCTTACAGATAGCATACAATATAGTATTGTAGTATCGATAGTATATAGTATAGTTATGTTGTATCGATAGAATATAGTACGGAAATATAATACTCTTACAGATAGCATACAATATAGTATTGTAGTATCGATAGTATATAGTATAGTTATGTTGTATCGATAGAATATAGTACGGAAATATAATACTCTTACAGATAGCATACAATATAGTATCGTAGTATCGATAGTATATAGTATAGTTATGTTGTATCGATAGAATATAGTACGGAAATATAATACTCTTACAGATAGCATACAATATAGTATTGTAGTATCGATAGTATATAGTATAGTTATGTTGTATCGATAGAATATAGTACGGAAATATAATACTCTTACAGATAGCATACAATATAGTATTGTAGTATCGATAGTATATAGTATAGTTATGTTGTATCGATAGAATATAGTACGGAAATATAATACTCTTACAGATAGCATACAATATAGTATTGTAGTATCGATAGTATATAGTATAGTTATGTTGTATCGATAGAATATAGTACGGAAATATAATACTCTTACAGATAGCATACAATATAGTATTGTAGTATCGATAGTATATAGTATAGTTATGTTGTATCGATAGAATATAGTACGGAAATATAATACTCTTACAGATAGCATACAATATAGTATTGTAGTATCGATAGTATATAGTATAGTTATGTTGTATCGATAGAATATAGTACGGAAATATAATACTCTTACAGATAGCATACAATATAGTATTGTAGTATCGATAGTATATAGTATAGTTATGTTGTATCGATAGAATATAGTACGGAAATATAATACTCTTACAGATAGCATACAATATAGTATTGTAGTATCGATAGTATATAGTATAGTTATGTTGTATCGATAGAATATAGTACGGAAATATAATACTCTTACAGATAGCATACAATATAGTATTGTAGTATCGATAGTATATAGTATAGTTATGTTGTATCGATAGAATATAGTACGGAAATATAATACTCTTACAGATAGCATACAATATAGTATCGTAGTATCGATAGTATATAGTATAGTTATGTTGTATCGATAGAATATAGTACGGAAATATAATACTCTTACAGATAGCATACAATATAGTATTGTAGTATCGATAGTATATAGTATAGTTATGTTGTATCGATAGAATATAGTACGGAAATATAATAATCTTACAGATAGCATACAATATAGTATTGTAGTATCGATAGTATATAGTATAGTTATGTTGTATCGATAGAATATAGTACGGAAATATAATACTCTTACAGATAGCATACAATATAGTATTGTAGTATCGATAGTATATAGTATAGTTATGTTGTATCGATAGAATATAGTACGGAAATATAATACTCTTACAGATAGCATACAATATAGTATTGTAGTATCGATAGTATATAGTATAGTTATGTTGTATCGATAGAATATAGTACGGAAATATAATACTCTTACAGATAGCATACAATATAGTATTGTAGTATCGACAGTATATAGTATAGTAATGCATCGATAATATATAGTATAATAATGTAGTATCGACAGAATATAGTATAGAAATGCAGTACCGATTGCATATAATATAGTAATGTAGTATCGATATAATATAGTATCGAAATGCAGTACCGATTGCATTATTGTAGTCTCTTAATAGTGCATATAATATAATAGTGTAGTATCGACAGTATATAGTATAATAACATAGCATAGATAGAATACAGTATAGAGATATAGTACCGATAGCATATAATAAAGTAACGTATTATCGACAGTATGTAGTATAGATAGAATATATAGTAGTATAGATATGTAGAATCGATAGTACATTATATGTAGTATCGATAGAATATAATATAGAAATGTAGTACCTATAGCATATAATATATACTAATAACTTACTGGTTTGTAAGTTATTTATGTATTGATAGTATATAGTACAGTAATGTTGCATTGATAGAATATAGTATCGAAATTTAGTAATGATTGGATATAATATAATAGTGTAGTATCCACAGAATACAGTATAGTAATGCAGTACCGATAGAATATAGTATAGAAATGTAGTGCCGATTGCATATAATATAATAATGTAATATCGACAGTATATAGTACAGTTATGTATCGATAATATATAGCCTTAAGTCTCTTAAATTCCGTTAAATAACTAATCAGTCAACGTTTCGCCAATTCAGCGCCTTAAAATAATACTGGCTCTCTCTAAATTCTCCAAAAATAATATTGAACCATCCGAATACCAAGCCCACTTTAGTATATTAATATAGTAGTTTAATACAGTGATACAGTATCGATAGTATGTGTTATAATAATGCATTACCGATAGTATATAGTATAGTAATATAATACCGATAATATATGTTATAGTTATGGAGTATCGATAGAATATAGAAATATAATACTCGTACCGATAGCATATAATATAGTAATGTAGTATCGACAGTATATAGTATATTCATGTACTATCGATAGAATATCATATATCAGTATATAACTGTAGTATCGACAGTATATAGTATAGTAATGTTTAGTAAAGTATCATTTCCGAATTTTCTTATCTTCTTTTAATATTTCTTTAATATAGGTTAATACTAACATTGCTATAATGATCATTGTAATATACACCATAATGATGTTTTCATTAGAAAAATAGTTTATTCAACTCTTTAGCTATTCTGCTCTATAAACATGGAATCGAACCGATAGAATCCATTTGGAACGTGTGACCAACAAAGTGAATACTAAAGCCATCGGCATTGGACATAATTCATCACGACATCCCTCCACAATCCTAAATCTGAAAAGCTTTATGTCGCCTTCTTGCGCAACAGATAAAACCATAAATTTCGCGGTTCGAAATGATTCATAGATTATCGCAAATATTTTTGTTTTGATGTTGCAAATTGATTAAAAAAAAAAAAAAAAAAAAAATGAATGTTCAATTATGTAATGGATATAATATGTGATGGATTTGATAGATTTCTAATGGTAATGGTGTCAGATGAATGAGAATCAAGCATCAGTGGTTATTATTTGCGTTTATGGAAGAAAATTACGTTCCTAAAATAACCTGTTTATTCTAAAATAACTGGATACATTTAATTCAAACCGTTTCGTTTTGGTTTAATTATTTTCTATAATAGACTTTTGGAATCGACCAAGGAAAAAATTGTTGTAACTCCCTCCTCTCTCCTCAAAATTTGTGGTTTTACGCTTCAAGATACGTAAAATCCAAATATCGAATAAAAATAAAAAACCGTCAGTTCGCCGCTCGCTGTTTTTCTCCGTTACTATTGGACCGATTTTCTTGAGATTCGGTGGCAATGTCACAGGTGATACCAGGATGATCCTCGGAACTCGACATTACCATCCGTCTGTTTGTTTCAAAATGGCGACCGATTAGAGATCTTATAAACCCATGACTCGGCTATTTATAAAGATAGAGGGGTAATGTAAGGTGTTTTGGAATCAGCTTAACAAAGATTCAAAAAAAAAAAAAAAAAAAAATTCTCTATCTGTAAATGCTTTTGGTTTATTATTTTCAATAATAGACCTTTGGAATCGAACAAGGAAAAAAAATTATAACCCCTCTCAAAATTTGACGTTTTAGGTTTCAAGATACATAGAATCCAAATATCGAATAAAAAAAACTCCGTCTGCAAAATTTATTTTTTTTAGCTGAGATACAGCGTAATGAACTTCGTAGACTAATTCTCCGGCGCTAGAGATCGTGGCACTAAGCTTCCTGACTTACCTATTGG
>OX411310.1:8153955-8155809 GCA_948150685.1 Rhaphigaster nebulosa | reverse complement strand
GAGAAGATTTATACAGCGGAGGCCATTAGAGAGTTCTCCGAGTTGTCTCTCCAACCGGCCCATTAACGGCACGAGTGGATCCGACGTTTCGGCACCTACTGTTAGTCAGTCATCAGCTTCTTCAGCGAGAAAATAGATTCCCTCCGCTACCGGTGTGCAAATAAGTCGGTGGGGGAGGCTTCATTACTTAACTGCCGGCTTCGTTACTTAATCGATAGAAGGCAGGCTCGGAGGAGGTTTCTGAAAGAATAAACAGTAACGAGTCGGAATCAGAGGTATAGTGCTCAAGTGAATTAGATTTGAAGCTTACGCTATAATTTCATTTTCGAAATTTGTTATTATATATATTTCGAATCCTATTTTTTTTTTATTTCCTAGCACAAAACATCGAGGTCATCAAGTGCCACATATATTCATTAAATCAAGCTAAAAAATTTAATATAACCGAGAAAAAAAATTCCAACGCATTCGTATTTTTTTCTGACTTCAAGAAACATCAGTGCAAAAATATTTTAAGAAAACCAACGCGTTTGCTAATAATCGCGTTACAAATAAACAAACAAAATGCAATGTACTATCCATATTAATATTTCAGTATCGAAAACAAATATTTAAAAAAAAAAAAAGATTAGAAAAATAAAAAATTCTACAAGGATGGTGGGAACATTAAAAACGTGTTGTGTGGTGTGTTCGTGTTACCATCTATAGTAGCTATGTTCTACGGATGATATATCAAAAGCATAATATCGATATTGATATCAATATCGATTAGCAATATCTACTTCTTAATAATATCGGCATAAAATATTTAAAAATAAAAAATAAAAGTTTAAACGAATTGGAGGAAGATCAGGAGATAACCTGTTTCTCGATTCTTAAATCCTGATGGAAATGAACTTAATAAAAATAATATCTTAATTATATCGGAACAGAAATATCGATATTTCAAAATATCGTTAATGCTTTAATCAATTTAAAATATATAAAAGTCTTAACGAATCGGAAGGAAATTAAGAGATAATATACTTCTTATTATTTAAATCCTGCTGTAAATGAACGGGATTTTTTATAATAAAAACAATATCATAATTATATCGACAGAGTAATATCGATATTATAACAATAATATCTTTATGATATGGTCAAAGAAATATCGATATTTCAAAATATCATTAATTCTTTTATCAAATAAAAAAAAAATAAATACTTTAACGAATCAGAAGGAGGATAGGAAATAAGTTGTTTCTTGATACTGAATAATAATAATGAACTTAATAAAAACAATATCTGAATGATATCGGGAGTAAAATATTGATATAAAAAACAATATTGAGATTAAAAGATCAGCTGATTCTTATTATTTAAATCCTATTGTATATGAATATAATAAAAACAATATCTTAATGATATCGGTACAGAAAAATATCGATATTATAAAAGCAATATCTTCGGCACAGAAATATTGATATTATACAAATAGTATCTTAATTATATCTGCATAGAAATATTGATATAAAAAAAATTCTAATTGTATCAGCACAGAAACATCGAAATCACTTTAAAATACTAAAAATATCAAGGCCCAAAGTAACGAATTATAGAATTTTTTTTTGATATATCGAACTACTAATTCGATTAGTAGTTCGAAACGTAACTATCGATACGATATATATCGATATTTTTTTCGATATTTACTTCCCTAGTGAGTAGAGGGAGAGCGATAAACCTTAAATAGGCTCCTCCTGTAAAATTCCACTTTTCCGTATTCTAGCATTCTTCTTCCAAATAAATGATATATTTTATTCCATTCACTAGAAATCCCAGTAATTATATTAAAATAGGTAATCACATCTT